>JAZARR010000269.1:0-125000 GCA_037389465.1 Baylisascaris procyonis
AAGGAAACGGCCTGAAAACTTCAAACTATTCACCCGGTAAAAGAATTCCTCGAAGTACATTTTGCAATCCGCCCTAAAACACCCTTCATAATGCCGATCGATTCTCCCATTTGTGTGGCGCTGACGCTGGTTCGACACTGAACGAAATGCTTTAATTGTCACAAGGATGGAATGCCTTACTCAACGTTTCGAGATAATGCTTAAAATGTCATGTTTATAGTGCATTATTATGAGACATTATCCCGCAACTGCATGAGGCATCCTTGCACCCATGTCGTTTTAAGCACAATAACTTCGTGCACTATCGATTCTTCAACACTTGCACGGTAATTCACTTCACTCCCCCATTCATTTTATTGATTAGCATCCAAGTCTGCGAGACACCTACACATATATGGGAGACCTCCACACCTTTACACAGTAGACCTGCTTCGGCAATAAAATCTAAACATGTTCAGTAGTGCTCCAAAATTAATTCAATTCTAAACATTTCTGCAGTTAGAAAACGAGCAAAACAGTTCTGCTAAACGCATGATTTGCACAACATTCAGAAACGGTGGAAAACACTTACTTCCCCTCTTTCCTGTACTTTAGACAGGACGTCCAGAGACAAACGTATTGATTCTCGCCGTCGACTGCAAAAAAATACATATTCTGCATGTCGATGAAAGTGCAACATGTCGAAAAGTATTTCAATTCGCAACAAAATTTTAAACTTGAGAAAATAAACTTCATCATATCATTCGCGCTTTCTGATAATACTATGCAGGTATGTGGGAAACGCAGTTAACGAGTGACACGTGATAAGACCCGTAGATGGCACCAAAAGGTGACACCTCGTTAGACAATGCTTCCCTTCCAATGCACTGCTATTAGACCATATACAACAGGTTACCTTTGCACCGCCGTCCTCAGCCCAACTATTTGCGTTCCATCGTGACCTAAGCTTACAATCACACATTAGAATTGTTGCCAGTGAAAGCATTCGAAACAGCTACAACTCGAAATTTGAGAATTTTCAAGGGAGAAATAATTTTGTTGGCGTTCTTCATTTAAAATCCAAAAGAAAGCAATTTCAATGGGAAAATTAGTTTTATCTCACATTCGACAATGGCCTTCAGAACCCGAAATCAGTAAGCTGCAACATTTTATAAATTTATCAATTCCGAAGTGGAAATCAGGATGCACATCCGACGAAATCGACTGAGCATTGCACTTCCTGCAAAACTGCTTAACTTTCGTTTCTCCTAATCTCTCTTGAAGCCCCCATCGCAACTTCAACCCAAAGTCGAACTTCGATTTGTGATCATTCCCTTCCTACGTCTCCATTCTTTCTCTTCTCTTTACCTTAGGTCGAAGAAGTAAGCATTTTTATGCTACATTAAGTGGTTTCTTTTTTCTAATGAAAACAAACAAACACTGAACTACTAAAAACACGGAAAGGAACAAAAGAGTGTAACAAGCGCTGCAATAATTACCGATTTTTGAGGTATGCGACGTTTTAATATGATCGTATAAACCATCAGTGTTATCAAACTGGAAGTCGCATGACTGCCATTTACACATGAAGACACGGATCTGACCTGGCTGAAATTCTTTTGATTAAACTCCTTCGTGGGATGCATCAAAACAACTAGTTGTTGTTCCATACAAAAAAGAATGGCAAGAACCATCTCACATATCCCCTATCGCTCCTTTTTCTTCATGTTTTAACGGTTATTCATCTTCTGTCAAAAACAATACAACATAATTAATAGGTTCACCTATACTCCCTTGCAGGAAGGTGGGAAATGAAACAACTTTCGAAAGGCCATTTGATCACAGGCAAATAAAGTACAACAAATTTGCTACAACGAAGCAGTTCTTAGGCACCTACGCAGAAGCTTAAATGATTGCAGAAGCTGAATTATATGCTGGATTGTTTCGACAGTAAGAGGTCTCGAAACTCTTGTGGATACCCATAATCAAAAGAGCAAACAACGAATGCCAATCACTTCATGCACTCCCTCCGATCTGCACCAAACCAAAAACACATCAACAACCTTCCGATGTGTTATATATTCCTTCGCAAGACTAGCAGAAATTAATACTCATTGTAAGTTATAACTCATTCTGACTCCGAAAAAAACCTTTAAGTACAAACTTCTGCAACAGAAACTAAGATGGATATAGATATGCAGAGCAAGTGAACAAAATAAAACATGAACCTGAAGTCGAGCGTGAGTTGGTTCTCGAGCTTCCTGCTTCGCCCTTTCGCTAGCAATATATTCTGCACGAACTTCATATTGTTTCTTTTGCTCCTCGGTTAGTTTCTTCCACTAAAATAAAACCCACCATTTACCTCTACCGTTAGTGAGAGTATCGCCAAGAACTAAACACCATTAGATGAAAGCACTTTTCTACTGTATTCCTAACATCATTCATACTCCACATAAGAACAACCTTTCCAACTTCATTCACCCATAATGCAGTGAAACACAGTACCATCCGAACGAGAAATAAAGAAATTGTAAAGAGAGGATTTACAGAGACCGATTAAAAACTTAAGCAACATACCCCTAGCCACTGTCTCGTCGGCAAATAATTAGAAATAAAACAAGCGCGAACAAACCTCAATGCCAACGATTTTGCTCACTTCACCAAAACCAGCCTCCGGATTTTCCTGCATTATACGCTTACGGATCTCAGCCGAGAACAATATATAACCACTCTTCGATCGCGCATTCAATTTCGGTTGGGCAGCCAACCATGCAACCAACTCCTGTGATTGATCCATGTATAATGTCTACAATGCATGCACTATCAAATGACACGGTTAATCTTGATCAATAACTGAGCAAATGATTATTAAACGTTTTAATTTCCTAATCGAAAATTCGACCTTCACATCTATTTCCACTATGATCAAATGCAGATAAGACAGACTGATAGGCTTAGCGAAATCAGACTCTGTATCGAGTAACGTAATGATTCATAGTGCTAGATGGGGAAAAGATGCCCTTCCAGTCTACCACTCATTGGTTTCAGTCACGAAAACCTGCAATTTAGCGATGTCGTTATCAAAAGCGACGGCTGAACAAGACTGACTTGTATGCGATGTCTGATAATGCTTCTGAACAAACAAGAAACAAAAGAGAATAAATGAATGATACCTTGCCAGGCGTGTGATCCAGTCCATCTAGTGATTCGGAAGCCGTTTCATCCATATCGTCCAATGGCTCCATTGGCACAGCAGATGTATCTGTGTGCATCAGCAGAGGTGACATCTCCTATAATGCAAATCAGAACTAACTACTCGTAAAAACATTGAGTTCTCTGCGAATCATTGCAGATTGCCTAGTCTCCGCTCACTTTTTCACTTTCACGTGAAGCCGACAACATTTTTTTTTTTTTTTTTTGAATGAAGAACACATTTTCTGTGTTTTGTCATGATGCGCAAGGTCTTGTTAGGGGATTTATGATATGAAAAAAGTTGAAGACCTTCAATACGGTACAAATAATGCAAAATACTTTAACTGCATCTACGCAATAGACGACACACCAAAAACTTTCGTAACCTTGGCTCTCATCACTCCACATCCACTAAAAAAATTCAAGAAAGAAAATTCCACTCAGTGAGAACGTTTGACTAATAAGGGGACAGCCAGTCATCACCTCTTAGCCCTTACCACAGCCAGCTTTTATGGAGTGTGTGGAAAACAACAGCAGCATAAGGATGAGCTTGACGGAGGAAAACTAAAAACATTAGTGTCCACTCCAACGCTTTCTCAAAAAGTCACGCTAAATTCAGCATCATATCAAAGCAAAGTACCAGAAGCAATACTTTCTTGTTTTTCAATGACTTTTTCCCTCACAATCTATTCATCATTCCAAATGATCACGCTCATCAGATCACTTCTCATGTTGAACAGTGAACAGCAATATCCCCCATCATTTGGACGGAAAATGAGATGAGGGATAGAGGAAATAGCATAAGTAAGAGACAAGCAAGAGTGGACAAAGGTCGGAAAAAGAAATGTGATTAGAGAGCGAAAGAACAATCGTAAGAATTCCAGAGAGCAACACACAGAAAAACGGAGGGCTGCTTAGAACGTGAGCGGAATGAGGCAACTGCGCATAACACAGGCATTACGATAGTGGCAAAAGCATATCTAAATGCAACAAATCAACACCACTATCCTGCAAGACCAAAGCTCGACCCCCTTGTACAAAGTTCTCCCCCCTCCCCTTCATGCGGAAAATTAGTGACCAAAAAAGACTGTCTTAAACCTGCTGCCCATTAAACGGCAAGGAATCGAAAACTGGGTTTATTTATACAGTTTCAGAATTGTTGAGATTTTCAATTCCTTCCGAAGTTCTTTTTTTACCGCTTGAACGAAGTTCATTTCCTCCAATCTCGAAGCCTTGCTCCTCTTCTACAATAAAGTATGGGAGATTTCCGCAAATCTCGAAATCTTGCTCCTCTTTTACAGCAGAATATAGGAGAACGGACTAGTGACGGGAAGGGTGGGAAGAATGCCCGTACATAACATTTAATATCATTCCAAACTCCTTTCACTTCCAAATAAACAGGGCAAGAGAACGTTCTTTTCCACAATGTGTATATCCGGAAAGCTTTCAGGAATTGGAAATTTTGTTTCTTGATTTTTCTTCGATGAATAGGACATCCAGAATAATGTGTTATGCTTAGTCCAACTCAATTAGCTGAGGCTCTACATGGATTGTAAACAGCAAACAAACATTGCAAACAAAGGCTTGCAAGAACAGCAAACCATACCACATAAGTTTACGCACATATTAGACACAACTTTACAGATCTCATCTGTCTCCTTTATTTCAGTAGGAACGTTCACAGATTACATGCTTTTCAATACATCATTTCTACTTAAGTGTAGTGATCCATCAAGGAAGTCTTTTTATCAACGGCATTAAAACTGTGCGTCCTTAATAAGTTTTACATTATTGTAACCATGCCTCTCCGTTATACACTTCCCAATGAAAAAACAGTGATCAAATCAAGTAACTCGATAAATTTGACCACCAAATTTCATACACTAATAGTAACAAGGCCAAAGAGTCAACTAGCCGGTACTGTTCAGAGAAATTAATAGAACACTGAGAGAGACAGAAAGAGAAATCGACGCAGTGCGACGTCAATTCATCTTCTGTCCTATCAAACAATGCTCGCTGAAATAAACGACAGCGTTTGCATATATTTCAAGCATGTTTTAATGCGTTCCAAGCAACTCCACTACTTCTTATCACCGCCCTACCCACCACAACATCACAGCATCTCTGAGGCGTCCACCATGCTACCTTTGTCCCCGCGTTATATACCTCTGTGTTCTTGATCTTACAGTGATGGTTCTTAATTCATTCGTAATCTTATTGCGACGGGTGTTAAGGGACTTTTGCACCTCGAAAGGTACTTCACGTAACGCCTTAGAAATATGATGTCACAGCGTTGTAGCGAAATTTGACCACAGGTTAGAGAGTTCATGCACCAAATTAACAGTTCATGATATTCTCGATTTCCGAGTCTACAGCGCTCAGTGGCCCAATAACTGCGGGCTCAGCAAATGCGCCACTAGAAAACGTTCACTCGATAATGAAAATGCAAAAACGCCCAAGTATTAATCGAGCTCTAAACGTTTGGCGACACTCCAATGCGCGACCTAGACAAGCTTTAAATCTAAGTCCAGGACTGAACCAGCAGCCAATAATGAGAGGCGGACTCGTTGGCAGCAAAATCATCGTGGTTGCTTCAACTCAAACTTCCTGTAAATCTGCTCCTAAACGACCATTCACTTTAAAAAACATATGCACTACGAACGCTCTGGATATTCAAAATAAGGAAGAGGGAGATCGTCGCAGCAAATCCCTCCGTCTCCGACACTTTTTTGATTCCTTTTTCTCTGGCAAACTCAATGTTGCTAATAACCTCGAACTTTACAACCTTTTGCCAAAGTCACATAATTAACTGACCTTCTCCATTGCGATTGGCGTTTTAAAGAGGTATATCTCGTGCTCTAATACTTCGGCCGAGAGATGATACGCCTGCAAAATATTCCTTAATCATCGATCATCAACATCACAGCAAAGCGCACACAAACAAAAAACGTTGTATTTACGTTTATGAAGTAACATCGCGTGTAAATAATAAAAATCTAGCAGCATGCGACAAGAGACATTGGCCGCACTGCTGAGCAACTTGCAAGGATACGGCTGGAGAAAAAGTCCCACGAGCGGCGACTCGAACACTGACCAGGCGCTTCGCATGCCAATCGCCTTCAGCAATCGGGCTGGTAATGCTGCGATGCCAGCTCGCATGCACAAGATTCGGGAAATTGCACAGAGTAGTGCCGCGCACGGTGCAATGCTGCACACACTAGACCTCGCACCTAGTCGCCGCACTCACGGTGCATCATGTCAAACGCTGCTGCCGCCGCTGTCTTGCAAAGGTAGTAATGACCAGCCGGCCGGTCGTTGAGCTGCTGCTGCGGAACGCCGGGTGGCCATCGTCGACGGGGCTGCTAGTGGTCGCCTCGCTGCACTCATTTCACACGCATCGAGCAATACAACACACGCAGCCTATTCAGCGACCGCACATCCTCGCTTAGAACGCGACCGACCGGCAACCCGTTGCGGCACTGAAAGATGCCCTGCGACATCACAACGGGTAATAACGAAACGAGCTAGATGTTGAATGCGGCCGCAAAAGGTGCGCTTCGCGTAGTGCTGCCCACTGAGCGAGTGTGGTGCACAGCTGCCCCTCAACATGTGCTCTTTGTGTGCGTCTCTGCATAACGCTGTGTCCATCACACTCTTCTCTTTATCGTTCTCTGCCCCTCCCACTTTATCGTAATCTCTCCACTCGTCTATGTCCAACTAACATGCCTCCCTCAGTGACAAACTCCCTCGCCACATGATGGTACATTTTAAATGGGAGCACGAATGTTACGAGTCGGCCAAGCGATCGTCTTCGAACCACATGCTACTCTGTGCTGTTCTCTCTATCTTTACTTTCTCGTCTCGTCAACCACCCCCGCCCCTTGCGCACCATACAACGCGTTAAAGTGAAGCAAATGTCTTCTCCGTCCGTCGTCTAACAGCGCCGTTATCGCATCGATTTGTGTGGGACGTGATGGGCGCACTAATAGCACGCAACTGAAAATTCGGCCGAAACGACCTCTCCCACCGCGCATATAGATAGACGCCTATGTAGCCGGTCAACGAATGCCTCGGTCCGTTTGCCGCTTGCCTTAGTCACTCATTGCGCAACACCTCGAAGTCGATTCGAACCGGAAACTCCGCCTGCTTGGATGGCTAGCGCTGAGTTTTTTAAATTTGAAGTTGTCAACGCGTTTAATGCCGCTTGCATGGTTTGGTTGGGCGGAGTGCTCGCTCTTCCCGCTACAATCTCAGCATCAACCTGATTACTACCCACACAACGCGCCAAATAATGCCCACTTATAGATGCACTCAATTCTCGTTCAACACATGCAGTTCATCGATGGATGCTCACTTAGTACAACAAAAAACACGAGATGGGGCTGGCTTGCCCTAACTGTTACGCAAATAAAGTTACAGGCGTTGAAAGAAAACATAAGGTGGGTCTGGCCAACTCCTGGCCTTCTCCCTTGCGAGGGGGAAGTTTTACGTTTCAGTCAATTTATTCCACAGTTTCCCTCTCAATTTCAAAATGAACAGCTGATCTCACTTTACCTTGTCAATAAAACCTGCAACATAAACGCCATTCATTCCCCACAAAATTTCGAGGATCTTCCACGAACCATCCCTTTGTAAAATCAGGACATTTCATTTCGAAATGAACATCTCCACGTTTGCAGATCAAGACGGTACTTGCTGCATACAGTTGGAAATCAGATCAAATATGAAAGTTCGAATCATACACATGGCGGAAGCTCTTTCCTTCCTTTACACAGCGCAGACTCAAGTTGTGGCGCAAAATCGAGCGGTGTTACAAAGAAAAAGTGGATTGCAACAGCTAATTCCATTGTTTTCACCTCGGATGTTTCTTTGGGAAGGTGGAAAAAATGAGTTCAAGACAACAAAGTTGGAGCTGTGCATTTGGTTAACATATGACGGTAGTAGGAACCTCTTCTTTCTTCTCATTCGGTGCAGCGAACTTAAACTTCCTTTCTTTCAACAACGCATCAGCACAGCTCATCATTTCTCCTCAGTCCGCATCATTAAGCAGATCACAATTGACCCATTTCAATAAAAAACTATGCGGCCTTTTCCAAGGTGCACTAAAAATTCTAATTAACCAATTAACAAAGCTTCAGCTTTTTAGCGCCCTTCAGGTTTTGGCCTACATTGTCTTTCAGCTCCCCAACTTCCCTCCTCCTTTTAAAAAACTCAACACTTCAGAACGACACCCGTCACAATTAGTGGCATTCTCCTTCTGGGGTATACAACTTGAGGTTACCTTAGAAGAGATCAGTTAATATAAGCAAGCTTTGCCTAATCATGCACCTACTTCGCATCTGCAAGCATCTTGCTTCCGACGTTCTCCTCTGATTTAAGCGACGTATGTCTCAGCAAGCGCCTTTCTATAACATGACGAACAGCGAATGACGTAACCAGCCAATCGTAGTGGTGGTGGTATAGTCGCGCAAACGAAGGGCTTCCCCACAGCATTCGGAGGCGTCGTCTCCTTCTTGGGCTGACCGCCCTTTTCCCATTCCCACGGCCATCACGGCAGTCAGCTGACAATACACGTTGCTGCCGTTGCTGCTACTGCTGCACCACCGCCGTGACGTCATCACTTCAGCACGACACACCGCACGTCATCTTACGTCTCGGCTGTGGCGACCCAGCACACGCTCACCAACCTAGACACACAGCTCGGTCGGTGTGTGCTATGTGTCTGCATGCTTTGCTGTTAAATCCACGGGTTGATGCGCGTATGTTAATAGCCATTGATGCACATCGTTCTTTGCCACATTTCAGATGTCCAACTACGACGTCCAAAAAGGCAGTCATTTGTTGCAATCACTAATGCTAACTGAATACTTCAAATGAGGTATGTTCTCAATCATGGATGCGTACCCTTCTCTCTAATCTTGAACGAATTGTTACCTCAGACGCCACATATCTCCGCGTTCCGCGCTACCTCAATTTGATGTCGCGCATTAAGGTCGAGAATTTCAAGCAAGTGCACTCTCCGATATACTATTTGTTGCACTCGTAAGTAACTTCTGCCTACTCAACAATCGACGGACGCCTGGATCAATTTCACGCATAGGAAGAAAGGAGTACGTGTTGAGCAGGCTGCACTAACGCTATAAAAATCAAATCCGTTTCTGTATCTGCGGTAGGTGATGATATGGGGCACTGTCACTGCAGAAGCCAGCTCTCAGATAATTTCTTTCGAAGATGAACTATGATGAATGCTGAGTTCTAAAAAACAGTATCTCCGAAGTCCTTCCATGTGGCCTTCCCATTCACCGGATTTCAAGCCAGTGGACTTCAAACAAGGAGCATACTGGAGGGCAAGGTGGGAGGTAGCTGTCATAAAACCGTTCATGTCCTGAAGATCGTCCTTTCCAGTGCCGCTAATGAGGACATCCTGCACGACTCGGGGTATACTACCTTCCACAGATCTCAAAGTGAGGATGAGTAAAATACGGTCTGTTTGACATGTAATTGAGCTCTGGAAGTGAATAGCCTTGGTAACTGCTCCATCTAGTTTCACAACTAGTTCTTTTTAAATATTGCCGAGGTCAATTCTTTTTAAATATTGCCGAGGTCAATAAATAGTGCAAATATGTAAGAAACACTGCATCTGAAAAAAGAATTGCACACAGAAATGAACTCTCGAACGATTCCATGCTGCTGTTAACAAGTTTCAGCGATAATATTCAGACAACACCACAGCCATTTCCCCTCCTCACCTGACACTACATATCAAAGTTTCTTTCCCATGAAAATGTTTCTTAAATCTTCTTTCCCTCTAAGACAGCCAACGTGTTCTTCTCGTGTCGCTCTTACTACTGCCCTAATCAGACATATTAGCCGGTTATCTCAAAAACTTCACGATTCAACCTTGAGTGTTTTCAGTTTGCGCGCCGACGACTCGCTCAGAGGATCTCCACCGTTGGTCGTCGCCTGAGGACTGCTGACATCGGGCGCCGTCTCTGTACTATCGTCTGTTGATGTTCGAGGTGACGCCGCTGATGCGATCGTAGCACAGCTGTCGCTTTTTGAAAGACTGCAGCGGTTACCGGGTGGCTCATGGCCTGCCACCTTATGTTCTACCACGTAAACCTCCGACTCATCCACTTCGGTTGGGCGCACTTAAATATTTCATTATGGACATCTGCTAAATTTGTTGCAAGGTAGCTAGCTACACCTGGTCCATTACATCATACATCGAGAAGCCCAACAGGTTTACTCCTTAATACCCCACCTCCAACCACTGAAAAAAGCTAGAAAGGTCACTCTAGGGCTTGGCTGGGGGATAAGAACGTAAAATGAGGTTCCTTGAGCGTTTACGGACCGAAATCTGAGGTTGCGTTTGTTATCTAGCTTCCCCTATCACTAACCCTGGTTTTTACTCCCCTCCGCTGATACGACCTGTAACTGTTTTTGAGGCAAGCGATTCATGTAAGGGCTCAAGAAACAACATATGATGACCATCTGAACAAAGGATAAAGGATGAAGGTAGGGAGCAGGACTCGATCCTCTATCTGTATGCAGCCACCTTAACCTATCAAACCCGATCAGAAAGACAACTCAAAATAGGCTTTTCATCTCTACGTACCAATCGGAAATCAATGAGTGCGTTCGTGCCATTTAGAAAAGCACCATTGAAACATATCTTATGACAGAATGGTTATGTAATGGTGCGTCCGTTCGAACATCATGTATCGATGCACTCACTTTTGGCATAATCCCTGAGCAAAAGGACGAAGCAGTGTCCTTGAATGTTCTGCATTGGCACAACAACATCGGGCTGTTCCACCGCAAACACCTCGCGTTTGTAGAACATACGAGTTGGTTCATGCTCCACCTCGTTTGGTCTCGCAAAATACGGACCCGAAAATGTTGCATCACCCCTGCAATAACTCATCGTGCTACAACATTTGCACATCGCATTCTTTTACGAATGAACTACAGAAAAACTCTTGTACACTTTGATATACTCATTCTTACAGGCGTTCACCTTTCTCACTGCCCATTCCTTCGTCCCTTCCCCCAACCAAATATCCGAGGTGTGAATATCAAGGTGCAAATATAAGTTTGCCACCAACCACATTTGCAAACTGAGGTAAGAAATTCGCCTGTTTCTATTTTCTTTCACTGTGCATTTTTTTTTCTATTTTCCCGTCACATAAAATTGAAGCCACCTACACCCTTCAATACAAGTGACTGATCTGCACATAAATTACTTTTCAACATGCCTCATTTCTAAAGGAAAATCAACAATTCGAATACTCAGAGTGTTACATAATCAAAGCCCTATTCGCGATTAAGTGAGGGCAGTAACAACAACTTTAAACTGTCTTTTTTATGGTTATTAATTATTACTATTAGTATTTCCATTATTATTACTGCTAGTTTTGCTAGTGTTTTTATTACTGCTATCACTGCTAAATATTATTATTATTATTACTGATATTATCAATGCTATTATTATAACAGCTGATGTTGCTATTACTGCTAATAACGATAATTATATCAATAACAACAACCGTAACAGTAATGATAAGCAGAGTGATAATAATGACGAAGATAAAAACAAAATTGATAATAATCAAAGCAATGTTAAAGATAACAAAATTAAGAATAAACGGTAATTAATAACAAAGGCAATAACGATAACAATAATATAGCAGTAATGATAACGACGGTGATAATCTATAATAAAAATAATAGCATCAATAATAACAACAATGTAAACAAGAATGAAGAATAACTCACTCAGGTGTACGCCACATTCTGTCGATGCGTAAAATGGCGCATCCGTTTTTGAGGGGATTGTAAACAAGCACAAAATCTCCCAGTTGATACCAACGCGAGTTATATTCCATTTGCTCGTAATAAACCACCGACTTCTCGTTATTATTTGGCACATCTGAATGCACAAACCAATTCCAACGAGAACCGACAAACTCTCTCCTTGTACAGTGTGATTATCACATCTCTGATTGCCCGCTTTCGGCACAGACAATTGCTACATCCCCGTAATTACGGAGCGTAATTTTGACTGAGATCTCGCTTTCGAGCACTCAGACTAGGTCTGAAGTCAGCATGCGGATACAGCTTCCATTCATCATATGACATATGGTTACCGGTCAATGTATGCGTGTAATTCATGAAATGGATTATAAAAAAGCTCAATATCAGCAGCTATTCAAAACCTCCATGATAAAATCCTGGCCAAGATAGACCCACATCCCAAAACTTCGATTTCACATACTCTGAGTCACATCTAAAGGTAAGCTGGACGAGGTCCAGGAATTTTATGTATCACTGTACAGTTAGTGATCAAACTTAAATTATTCTTTGATGCAATTCACGATCGACGGCTCATTGGAAAATATGAGCCCATGTATGGGAGCAGGGAACAAAACCGAACTCTTCCTAAGCATAATATCAGATGAGCTACGTGACTCGCTCCATTTTTCCCCATTCCATCCAAAAATGCCTTCGCGGCTTCTTAGAATTAGATAGAGAAAATGAAACTATCTGCCTCATGCAAAATTACCTACCAACGTGATCACACTAACTCAACTGTTTTATCTATGAGTTCAAAATTGCGTCGAATCAACAAGGGATGCCAGAGTTTATAAACACGCATCGCATACGCAACCTATCTCATTTAGTGTACACATTTCGGTTATAATTAATCATCTTCTATCTAATTTATTCATTCGTTCGCATGAGACAAATCTTCAATTCATGCATGATCCATCACCACATGAGCAATAAAGCACACATTCAAAAAGAAAAGTAAGATGAAACATACGATGGTCTTCATCACGAGCAACCTTAACTTCAACGCGATGTTTGTGCAGAATGGGAGGCAGATTCTTCAAACGATCATCTTCGGCTGACGAACAACTCGAGTTCTGCGATATCTGAAACAATTAACATTTCTGCCTCTAAAGAAAACTGAAGAAACGCATTCTCATTCAAAAGATTGCGTCAAAATGTTTAATGACCCCATCAACACGATGCGATGAGAGACTCACAAACTTTACAATTGATTAACTCAACCGTTTGATCCATGAGAACTTTGCGGTGAGCCATCTCTCCCATTCACCCATATTCGTTTCTAAATGAGGCAGATAAATTCGATAACATTTCAAGTGAACTTTATCACACAGTGCACTTTAATATGACATGAACGTGGACGCTGCTTTGCCTTTGAATATAAGAAACTGCTACGCAAACCGATTTGAATAATGCGCAACGTGAAACTCTGACTAATGTGGCAGGTGAAAGCATTTGTCCACCTAAGGGCATAAGTCTGCGGTCAAATAATATTTAATTCCCCCACCCCTCCCTCTCAGCCCCTGCACCCGATCCTTTATTACCTGGACAACGTAGAAACATACAAAGTAAGCAAGCAAAAAAAAAAAAAACACTCAAATGAACATTACAAAGAGAAGCAATCTATAAACGCTTCACAGCACCCCTCCCAAAAATAAAAACCCTCGCAGAAAACCATCTACAAACCCCAAAAAGCCTGATTTTTGATAACTATCGAGTTTAATGACGACCGACATCTCTATATCCTCAACAAAACTTCCGCATAAAAACTTTGGACTAGGTGCGATTCAAATGAGCGCAACTTTGTAGAGACGCAAAAAGGGATCTTTACAGCAGATCACGTAATTTTTCCGCCATACCTAGCAAGGAAGCAGAAAGGTCTTCTAGAGAGAATGGAAATACAATTATATACGTTTCGACGATGATGTCACTGATGCCACTTAACGCAGGATAAATTCAACTTTTTTATTATCAGACGATGAAATCTCACAAGAGATGTTCTAATGATGGAGCCTCTCCCCTCCCTTCCGCTCTCGAAAAAATTATGTTCCACTGATATTCTGACTTCATGTTGAGGAAACCGCCCTTGCATTGAGGCCACTTCAAAATTCAGAACTCATCGAGGTGTTTGTTGGAGTTTTGAACCCAAATAAAATGAATTGAAGTGTGACTTAATCGATGACAATTCGTTACGACGCTGTCTTCTCAGAGCTCCATTAACTCTCTTCTAAAGTTCGTGATTTGCAAAGCGCAAAACGAGTGAAGCCGTCTGTGCTCATGCGAATATATTGTATGTGTGTCTCCTACCTATGCTGTAGTTCTAGTTTGTTAATACAAATAAAGAATTTGACGGATATATCCATACAATGCAGCAGACATCGCTACCGAAATTTCAGTTGAACTATCCACTGCTGAATAAGTGATGTATACTAAAATCTGTGGACATTCCGCGATCGTGCGAACCACTGATTCGGCTAACTATGAATGCACTACTGTACACATTTCACCTACTTTCCTTCTGGCACTTTAAGCTGACTTAACGAGTAAGAGTGCGAAAGACATATGGTATCAGCTCATCTGGCGCCTTTCAGACTCGCTGCTAGCTCCATTGCCATTCACAGTTTTGAGTACACCTGACAGCATTAAAAGCAATAATTACGTTGTCGTCGTTCTCTGTGACGGTCGTATCGCTGGTATGCGATTCAGATGGCTTCTGCCTAACGAACACCGATGCCACACGACTCAGTTGCGTTATCGGTTCGGGTCTTTTCTCGTACTCCACATTTTCTTCTTCCTCCTTGTATGGCCACTGCTTAAAATGACCAACAATCATAATTGGTATAGTCAGTATTTTTGAAGGGAGATGTCAACATGAATGACAAGAAAAAAGTTTAAAAGAACTTTAAAAGACTTTGCGCACAAAAGGAAATGACAAAAAGAAAAACTACAAACATCTCAGAAATCAAAAATCATACTCCCCCTGTTCAACTGAGAGATGGAACGTTGCCTTGACGAAATTCCCCCTCCAATTCCTCCACTACTGATGCCACCACAGTGTTTGCAAAAAGCAGGAATAAGTCCGATAAACACTAGTTAACCCGATGCCATAAACTGAGAAACGCAGACGATATCCTTCTCACTGCACCCGGCAATTCAAGGATGCGTGCTCGCAAAAGAATAAAGTCTGCTTTACAACACAAATAAATCGGTTCAACCTTCATTTTCTTGAAATGAAGCTGCCTTCCCATATAACGAGATTCACACACATAGACATCCTTTTCATCGAAACCCTGGAAAAGCAGAAGGTGAGAAAAGAATACGAAAAGGATGATAGCTTTAATGTTGGAAACTTGATGTCGAATCTAACTCCAATTTGGAAGCTTACTCAAATTGCGTATTCAATCAGCGACCGATAAAACTGCAATATGGACAATCGTCAAAGAAAAGCCTGGACAGGCATCATAAAAACGTTTCAGGAGGAATAATTTAGCAAAAATTAACGGAAACAGAAACGCACAAAGCAGCGCATCACCTGGAATAAAACTTGAAACTTTTGTCTCAAGAAAAGCCCCAAGGCAAACAAAGATCAAGACTACAGTGCATTTCTTTTTAACGTTAAACGATTGAAAGATGGATACTTGTTAGGCCGGAGCAGGTATTTCTCAACTCTGAGAAAGTGTTTTAAACTGGGGAGAGGTCATCCAAAACTGCTTCCTCTGTCGCCTCCCTCATTGCGGGCCTTATTTCCGTATCGACTCAATTCCATTATCCATATACCCTTATCGGTTCAACATCTCTCATTTATAAGAAAAAAGTGGTTTCTTGCATTGTGATCCTTTGTTCAAAGAGGGGAGCTTTCATCATATATCACATAGCTCTACAAGCGTGCTACTCTCGATTTTTTAGGCCATGGCTTTTCTCCAACTGTTCCTTCCCCCTCTCCAGCGACGCTTCCCCTCAGGCGGAAGTGGACTGACTCTGTCAACCATGGAATCCTCATCTGAAAGAACATGGCCGAGTCCAGATCACTCTTGTTCTTATCATAGCGATGATCTGAATGGTTTCATGTAGCTCCCACTCGATGGATATCTAGGATCTAGATCCCTTTGCGACACCTATGAACAAACGGATTTCATCAAAATCACAACTTCATTTCCACCTTTAAAGTTCTGTTCTTAACTCGAATATTATTTGCGCATATATATGCATGATACGCTTGCGTTCAACTGTGATCAATTTCACGAGAGCGCTTAGCAGATTAAAGTGATAAATTGGGAAATTAATGAAATACAGACAATTTTAAAAGGGTAAGCTTAAACGCGATAGTGATGAATGCATAGGAATGAATGTATATCAAAAAAGAGGCAATTCAATTTAAAAGGCAAATAAATAAGCAGACTCATATATATATATATATATATAAAACCCGTGAAATATCTAGATATATATATATATATATATATATATATATATATATATATATATATATGCATAATATCATTAAGTTTTGAATTATTGGTCATTAGTCATAAGGAAGTTAGAAAAAAGAGAAACAAGTGAACAAAAAGGGACATTATATACATAATAAAGTCACTGAAATCTTTTAATTCTTCACCTTCGTTGTTCTTCTTCAAAAGTTTTGAATAAGAATACAATTTCAGATAGCAACTGTGAAATAAGCACTGAAAAGGCAAACTATCATTCAAAAGATAAATTAACATGTAAGCAATAAGCAGTAATGTACACCTTTGGCTTTTCCTTTAGGTAATGTCGAATGAACATCACGTGACATTTCCCGATTAATCGATCCACCGTCACCGTATCGAAATAAGGTGTTAAGAACACTTCCTGCAAAAGGACATTCACCTCACTATACTTCAAAAGTATAACATCTGGAAAAACCTTCAATTATCCTCAAAAAATATTCCGAAAATGGCCATTGTTTGGCAGCAGTAAATCCAATTCAACAGAAAAACTCAAACAACGCTGAAATCGTGTCAGCTGAGCTAGTATATGCTTTACGTTAGCCCTTCCCTTAACAAGAAACTCTAAGTGGGGAAAAAACGCCTAAATAATGTGGGAAATTTTGAAATCGTTTTATCAAATAGTTTCAAATATTCATTTTATTGGCGAAGAATTGAAATCACCGAATAAACTGAAAGATGCACAAAGAGTGCAAAAATTCCCGGAAAAAGTGCTATCGAAGCAAAAGAAATGGGGAGATCGAAGGCGGAGTAAGCGAAGGAAAACACAACGTGTCAACAATAAACATTGCAAGCGGAAGTCCGTAAGTGCACACGTGCAGTGTGCATATAAATATATTACAAAACACAACAACGAGATCAATCGCCCTATTTGTTTATAACCGCAAAGAACACCGAACACCACTCTTTTATGGCAAGTTCGATGCTTCTGAATATTTTATAACGATTAAAATTTACTGATCCAAAGCAAAAACACTCCGATCTGTGATGCACGATTCACATTTAACCTTACTGCCCAATGACGAAGAATACCAATCCACGTGAAAAAAGATATTAGCTTTCAGCAATTTGGCATTATTCCCATCCCTCAAGTGAACGAAAGGCCACTTCAAAAGGCGTCAATATCATAGTATGGTTCATCGCCGAAATATCTTCTTAATGAATACCTTAGCGAAAGTACAAAAGCAATGTTTAAACGCTGCATAAGACAACAAGAAAGAAGTATCCCTTAAAGCTGAAAAAATACCCACATTTTCGATGAACTTCCTCGTCGCTAAATGAAATGTCTCCTCCGGTCGATAGCACCAAATTCCCCTTGCGAACATATGCCCATCGCAATCCTTATAGAGTCGTTCAATTCGCATTATATGCCTTCGCGTTGCAGCTTCATCACTTGCGGCCGCTATATATGCGTAGTCACGAATACGGTAAACACATCCTCCTTGACCAACCGTATCCAAATCCACATCCCCTTCCTGAAAGTTATACCTGTAAGAGTACATTGAAGAAAGGTGATGCAAAATGCAAAGACTTTACGCTCGAATGACCATTATCAAACCTGCTATTTGTTTTTTTTTTTTGTTACTTTATAGATCAAAGATAGCTGTTATTGCAATTATGAAGCCCCTATTCAACCACTTTTACAAACCGACGGACAGAACTAAGAATATGAGGATGCCATCGCACTCTATTCCATTATTTGCAAAAAGTGAAATAGATGAAAAACCTCCATGTCTAACACGATCAGTTATGTATAGTCATAAAGTCAGAGGCTCGAATGTTCTATTGAAATCAAAACTGCACCCTTGTTTTCCTTAATACTTTCATTAAACATTACTAAGTGAAAATATTTCACAAATTTATCATTGTCCATTGCAGAATTCAGTCACGCAGAAAAAGAAGCTTCGCATCGAGAAAAGAAGCTCCATATTCTTTATCGCAGCCATAACGCGTCCAATATTCGAAAAGGAGAAAGGGCGCATGTGTCAGAAGGAAAGCAATAACCTTATTTATGGCTCGCTCCTTCACAGTATTTATAATATGTGTCGAAAGCTTCAAAAATAATGCGAACAAAACACACCGCTTTCTGACCGAGTGTTTGTTCCTTGGCGTTTGCCTTGTCAGCCGCCGACTCCTCGGGTATCTTCTTCCTCCTCAATTCATCCACTTGCACAAGTAGTTTTCTCTCGGTGAAAAACCGTGCCGGTGAGATGAGTGTATTTCGGGTCAACTCATCGCGTACTTTCACGTAGTGCATTTGTAATTCAACCGCATCCTCGAACAACTGCAATATGAATTACAATACGGAAACGTTGCTCAAAAAAACAATAAGCAGGCGGGCTTCCTTAATACGTTGCCTGATGCCTTGCAAACCTGATCACTCGAATGCACCTCAACGAGTTACACTCAATGGCACTTCAAGTAACCCCAGCAATCCAATAATAAAACTTGAATGACATATCCATCGAAATGATTCAAATTTTCTGTTTATCCCCATCAACGTGTCAGACATGCTGAGAAATGACATCACTGTCAATCGTCATTTCTGCGTACCAAAAGGCATCAGTTCAGCAGCAGAAATATCGAAGCTCGACGATGAAGTGTAGAAATTTCTATTAAGCACGCAAATGAAGAGGATCAAAAAACTATTATAAAGAAATTTCGATATAGCCCATTAACATTTATGTTCGTTCAACAAATATTCAAAATATACAATAAGAGAAAAATAAAGGGCGAAATAGCAACACACGAACCTGCGAATCCGACCTGCTGTTCTGGCGTGCCGCATCAAAGAGAGCGAAGAGATCGTCCTGGAATCTATCCAGACGACGATAGCGCCCCTATAAAGCTCTTAAGATAAGATTCCGGGTTCTCCACTATTAAATCAGCAAAGCAAAGGTCGTGATGAGACAATCAAATCCTACTTGGTCCTCCAATTTTCGTACAAGACGAGAAAAGAGAGCACGAGCTGAGTACAAGCCACCCTTCAAAGTACAGTCACATCGTAACTGCAGCCAACTGCTTCAGTAAACTCGTTAGTGAAGTGCTTTTTAAAAAAATATCGGATAACGTCGAAATTGCGCAATTCCTGTTCCATAGAGGGAAAGAGCAGGAGATTAGAAGGAAAGATTCGCTGCAAGAGATTAACCACCAGGATGTCTCATTGCCAATAAACCATTATGGTAGCCATATTTTTAGTTAATATGCTAGAATGTTCTTGACTATTATCAGATTACAACATGTGATTAATGCTCCGCACAAGTCTAACCTTATCGATGTTTTTCCTCATTTCGTCGAGCGAGAAAGGAAAGTCGTTCGGTTTGATGCCCTTTTTGCGCAATAGTGAAGGAACCTCAGCCAATGAGTCCGAATAGCACCGCCCATCCCTGTCCTAAAATTAGCCTCAATTAATGCAATTATACATTAGCAACTATAATCACATGTTCTAAAATTTGCATATCGCAAAAGGTTTCCAGCGATCGTTGCTTGTACAATACTTACCACACTGTTGTCACTAGTCTTCTTTCCTATCACATGCTCTTTCGAAAAAAGGCTGTAACAATGACTGTCTTCACTGATACAGAAGAGGATGATGAAACGAAGGGGAGGGTAGGAGTGGGGGTGGGGGTGGGGGTGGGGGTGGGGGTGGGGGTGAGGGTGGGGGTGGGGGTGGGGGTGGGGGGGGGGGGGAGGGAAGGACGATGGAAGATCATTTTCTGTGTTAAATTGCTCTCATCACTTTAGAAATATTTCGAACTTGAACAACATCATTCAAACGTTTCCATATGCAAATCGGCAGTTCGGTGCTATAATACAATCCCAATCATCGATGGGAGAATAAGGCAAGAAAGTAAAAAAGCAAAAAAAAGCTTCAAAATAACGAAACGAAAAGAGTTCACAAGTTTAGCAAGCATCACCAAATAATTAAAATAATAGAAAATGCAATCGGATTTTAATTTAATCACATATTATATATAAATTCAGCAAGTAAATTTACTGATAATTAAACAATTCCTTATTATCAGCATTAGACAAATGAAATAACATCAAATCGGTTTTCCAGAGTTCCAAAACATTCGCAAAAAATTGTAACAATAAAAATTTCGGGCATAAAACAGAAAGAGAACGAGCAGGATGAAAAGCCCAACATTCCAATTAGCAACTATCCCTCCAGTTTAATCTGCCTGATCAGCAAAAAGGAAAGAGGAGGGATCGAGAGGGTGTGAACATTTCCGCGATCTAGAAAGGAGCAGTGTTGGAGTTATAGTTGAAAATATTCATTTAAAAAGTGAAAAGGACAGATCTGTGCAAAAGATATCGCTTAAAAAAGCATTGGCGGTCTGAAATGCTTCATATATCCCTCCCACTAGATGTGACCGTGCTCTGCTGCCATTTCAAGTTGACAGATGACCGAGCCAGTCACGACTTCTAAATAGATGAGAATATGCACCGCCCGGTTCAGATCCTTTCCTACCTCTGAATAATTTACACAGCACTCACATACCTGATGATTATTGACAGCAATGAGAAGTGATGTCAGCAGAGTGCGAATCTCTGATTGCACGTTCACCACCGATGAATTACCTTTGCAGAGTTCACGCTTCTTCTGTAGAACAACCTTTTGCAAAGATAACGCATCCTGCAAAAAGAGCTTTATTGATCGAAACGAATCATACAACTCTTTGAAACGCCAGTAGGATGGAAGATCGAAAGCAAAAATGAAGTAAACAACAAAAACTACCACCCTTACTAATAATCGACGGTGGCAGTGCCGCCAATTAACCAAGTTTGTAAACTATACTACATTTTACTTTGCCTATGCCACACTGTGGTGACGAACAGCAGAGGTCAATTCCAGCAGAAATTAAAACACTAAAACCGCAATACTTCCTAGCAGCTATGTGCCGTCCGAAAAAAAAACCCCTTTCCAATGACGCCAATGACTTAAGTTGTTTAGTTGCGCAAACGATCTCATCTTGAGCTTTCTACCAGTTTCTTATAACCCTTCTTCGAATAGCCGGGCTTTGTAGATAGGTCAACTGAACGAAAGGGTATATGGGGACTGTACGTGGAAGAGAACTCATTTTCGCCGATTTTTACCTTATTTCTATTCCTTTCTTTTTCTGCACTATTTTTGCCACTAGAATCCGAACACACCACAGAAGCAAGCGGAATTTCCGATCACCGCCTCCACTTCACGCAGTCCCCACTGGAGAAAGTGCTAGGCTTAGAATCAAAAGCAACTGCAATGCTAGCAAATCAAGATTAATTAATACACGATATCTCTCCCCCCCCCCCCCCCAATAAACAGAGATTCATTGCAGAGAATACCATGGAAACCAATCGATGAAAAAAGGCCTCTGATACTGTCAAACAGCATCAAAATGAAATCTGATGTTGGCAATGGATGGTAACAATAAAATTTACTTTTAAGCTATTAAATGAGATTAACTGCATAGCAGGCGAACAACTGAAAGCACACCTATTGAACAACAAAAAATGTTGGTGAGGCAGTGAATGATAGATAGCGACAGCATGCACCCGTAGACGACGATGCATCGGTGGAAAGCGTGGTACATCAAGAGGTGAGAGATAACGATACATTTTATTGGACAATCACGTACCGCTCCCAATCGTGTGCCTCCTTTACCACTATCCACATAAGCAGAACAGCAAAAAGTATAAGTGAATTCAAACCATTTCAAGTGCGAAGCAACGAACAATCCCACCAACCTTATAAATTGTGCTTTCGGGCTCATTGTAGCGACATGCGTTATCGAACATGAGGATAAAGTCTGAGCAGAGAGCATCAACACTGTCGTAATGATGTGACGATATTCTTGAACCAATCTTCGCAAGATCAATCGGTTTCCTGATGACGTCATAATAGTCCGGATATTCCTAAAAATTTATGCAAATTCCATCAAAACTCACAAAATCACCTAACTGAAAACTCTAGGTGCCGATTCAAGCAACAAAACGCGAATAAGAGATTGAACTGCAAGAGACGTATATATTGAAATGCATCCCGAGCCACGTTGCGAGAGTGAGTTTCATGTCTCTCACTTGAAATCTTTCCTCAATCCTTTGAGTTCCGTCTCTTCTATCTCTTTCATTGATCGTTCTTGCTCATTACTAGCGTTAATGTTCAGCGGCCTTACTATCATCTACCAGCACTCAGCTCATAACTGGGTCAATGAGATGATGCAATCCCCGTTTCATAACTCTGGTTTTACTGATGTATGATAATCGTACGTTCAATTACATCTTAAGTTGTTGTTTGTTATTGCCGTTGCAAAGAAGCTTAAGGTTTAATCAGCCAGATTTGAAGTGTAGGCAATCGCAGTGCTGAACAGCGTATTCAGGGTTCAGTGGTCAAACTCGGGACCAGCCAACCAGAATGTTGATGAAACTCCATCGAAGAAAAAAGGCACATGTAGCCGCGCCCTTGCCAAGTCAGGCCAGTTTGGTTATTGATCAGATTTCCCTACTATTCACTGTTGGAGGTCTCAAGCAGCTTCGAGCAAAGAAGAGAATACTGGGCAGTACCCGAAACCACCAGTATCAAAGAACTCAGAAAAGGCGTTAGTGGCCGCATTTGGAAAGAATTCGCAGCACACGTTTCTAAGCTCAAGTCCACACACGTTAGGCAGTCAGTAGTTATAAATTCGAAAGAACTTGGTTGTCGGCATATCATTCGAGCAATTGTCCAGCACTTCGTATTTGTTGACAGTCGTATAATGATTCATATCATATCCAGCATTGTCATCGTTGACACAGTTACCGCAATCTGCACGCTAACTTCATATCACATCTCGCATTTTTATTACTTGGCATAGCCCATTACGAATTGCCACCAGTTCCTTTCATTTGTTATTTTGATATTGTTGGTGTTATGACTCTTCCTCTTATAATTCATATTCCATTTGCATCATGATTCTTAACCCTCTTTCTTCTTTCCGCTAATAGGCCGACGAACTTTAAGTTTTCTTTTCTATCATCCACATCGCCTTCAATCTATTTTGTTCACCACATCCATAAAGCATTCGAATGATGAAAGAAAGCTTCAAGTGTGTTGCCGACGTGAGAATATATATGCAAATTACATATGTCAGTGAGATTTGCATAAAATCTGACAAACAACGAGAGGTCACAGCTATTGTCAATGCTGCAATAAATTCCTACCAACTCCGTATGAGCCAAAAACATAGTGACAATTGCAAACAAATGTCAACAAATCAAGTTTTGATGGCATTCTGAAAAGATATTTTCTTAAGCAAGAAGAAACCGCAAAAGAGGAATTCAGACTTTAATTAAAAGACGGGAGAAAAGTGAGTTGAGCAAGAGCACCCAAATTTTGTAACATTAAACATCTACAGGTACCATTAAAGAATTCTACAGAACGCTGAGACCGTCTTTTCATCGTTAGTTATCTCTGAATCACTGTAGTCCGGCAACATGTTATTTTAGTTAATCTATTGCCGAAAGAAACTATAGCGATGGATGATGATAAAAGTTGCAATTTGCATTTGAAAACGATAAAATTCACTTCTTAAATCGGTGTTGCTCATAATTAAACAAAATACGCCTAACTGCAATCACCAACGCAGAAGACCTAATTCAAAAGTTATAATTAAGAAAGAAATAAAAATACCAATTTAGAAGGAAGTTCGAGGAAAGCGGCCGCCACATTCCTCCCTCTAGCATCCTTGTAGTTCTTTATTAACGAGAACAAATCCATCTGCTTCTCGTGCTCAATATTTGTGATCGATGAGGAACTGTTCACATGACGTGTAGAATTTGTAATTGCGGCATTAAATGATGATGACAGCTTTGAACTGCTGCCACTAGCTGAATGAAGTCCACCACCACTCCCTCGTATCGGTATTGGTGTTCCACTAGAATACAATCCACTACTTATTTATCAACGAATATATATAATTCACTACAGCTCAAACATATTGCCTGATCACTAGCTACAGCTAGGCCCAATAAAAGGTCTCGTGGTGGAAGAACAAACAGGAAAATACATTCCATAGTTTAGTAAGCAAAAATAATCGCAAATATTCACTCATATTTTGAACGAAAGTTGCAATTATGTGTCAAAACGAGGATCGCTTAAAGTTTTGCATTAGCCAAAAAGCACAAATCCTTTAAAGAAAATCACTGCATTCATTGCAAAGTTACATTTGCTCTTTGTTCTATTAATTTTTCTATGGTTATAAACAACAACACACCACAAATATTCAAATAAAACCAAATTCATCATCACCATTAAACGTGCAGAAAAAAAAAGATTAGCTGCTGGCAACATGCGACATGCATATGAGTGCATAGCGAAATTTTTGAAGAGAAGAAAGATTCTATAACATGCAAGAAATATGCAATAAAACAGAATTCAAAAACTTAGAGAAAGCGATCAATCACACATCAAATTACAAAAGAAAAAAGACCACTGTTACCATCAATTCTGAATCTGGCACTCGCATTAACAAGACTATCCAATTTCATCTCTGAGAGAAGCTGTATATTTTCAAAAGTTAAAAAAAAACTTTATTGAAAAGTTGATTTATGGAATAAAATTAACATTTTTAACACATGATGTCATGAAGCATTTTCATAACTTCGATATGCAAATTTGCAATGTTTTCATCTTATACGTAAATTTCAAATGAAGTTTTCTTAATTAACCGATTTGTAGAGGTAATGCACATAGCGTAAACGAGTTTTTTAAGCAATATTGGAACATATAGCTAGATGAGGACAACTGAACTTCAATCGTTCTCTTTACCCAGCATTATAAGAAATTTGGCAATTGCTTCACATTAGCATAAAATGGGAACTCAAAGATGTTCAAAATAAACGATTACTTCAATTAAAAGCTCCAAATGTCTCAACCAATATTCTCCACAACAATCGTCCACTCTTCATTAAACTCACTAGGCCATTTCATTCTTCACAGTCTATTTGTACCAATCCACACAGAAGTCTTTCCCAAATGCAAATCTAGTTCAACGAAATGCAAATGTAATTTATTTAGATATAGTCTTGAAACTTCAATTATTTTCTTGAAAGAAACATGCATCACTCTTGCACATCTAATCAGAGGATATCACCAAGCGAAATAACCACTCAAGATGCAAATATTTAAATCGAATACTGAAACTATGTGCTCGAAATCGAGCTCATAAAAATCGCTCCATCCTTCGATCAAAACAATCATTGATTATCCTGATACAACGCTTCATTAAGTGCTATCGGTGCTACTAACAAAAAGTGTGTTATTATAGGTGGCAATTTTATCACTTGAGTGGAAGAGAGGACGCGAATTGAGCAGAACGAAGGAAGGGTATAAAGGAGGTGCAGCGGGATTAGGTTGAATATACTACTGTCTAAAAATTTATGACGTATCATAAAAATTATAAAAAAGAAATAAAAACAGTAAACAGCACATCGTTGATGGAAAAAACAACTGATAAAAGGCTACGTGCAGAATGTTAAACTTTATACAGAAGAATAACCTGCAAAAGAAAAAAGTCGTTTGAGTAATTAAGAGAAAAGTGTGGAGAGATGACGGGAAGGACGAGGGGAGAGGAGTGAGACAGGATATTCCACGCCTCTGAATGCGCAAACCACTGTGCATGACAACCCAAGAAAATTCTCTATAGACCCAACAGAACGAACTCTTACCTATGATTGATGTTGGCAGTCGGAATCTCTAATTATGACGGCCTCGAAAATCGCTAATGTGTCGGACTATTTGACGACCTTAAATCACTTCTACAGAGTATTCACGTTCAATTTGCGAACGTTAGGATAGTCGTTCTTAGCAAGACGGAGAAATATTCACGTGCAAAATGTTAATATCTCAAACCGCTCGAAACTCAGAACGCGGGAGGTCAGTTATCTAAATGAACCAGAAAGTAGTGCATAATTTCAAAGAGATAAGAATTGTGCTGCTCGCAACATGGCCAACACATCGGATAAGAGCAACAAACGTGACAACAAAAGAGTGCAAGCAGTAGAGTGCGTTAGTGCCGACAGATTCTCACGAGTGTGCAAGCAGGTTGGAATAACCCGTACATCACATTCAAAAGTCGCCCACCCCTCCCCCTATCAAGTGGACTGTGAAAGGTTTGCGTCAGTGTTTTTTCGTGTCGCATAGCCTCATGCGACCTCCTCCCTCCCTCATAGCCTCTCCCCCCCCTCACCACTAATGAAACACATCTCAAAAAATTTTTGATTTTAGGCTGCTCTATTTCTACTGCAAACCTTACAAAAAGGAAAGACTTAAACAATGAAATAAATTTTTCATTCAATGAGAATTTGCAGGGAAGTGACTGTGGTTCTGCATCAGCAGTGATAAATGCTTCTTATCCGAAACAGGAGTTCACCTCCGTTTATTCTTAAGCAGTCATTTTGTTACCTTTTTCCCCACTTGCCCTTGGCCCCTCCCAACGAAACGAAATGGAACGGTGACGAGCTATAAAACATCGTCTCACCGAGATAACTCTCGTTCGTCATCTTGGTCTCGTAGTGCGAGAATACGCTCGCCTGTCGGTGGCGGGCGCGCTCTCTCCCTCGGCGGCAGTTTCGTTCGCAGCCAACTTCAAATTTTATAACAAATAAACACTGAATGAATTCAAAAGAAAAAAAAGGTCGCTTAAATGAGAGTCAAACTTTCATCAAGCAGAAAGAAAATAAGAGCATGAAAGAATAGCTTCAACTCGATTGAAAGCGATATTAAAGGGCATTAAAAATCAAATAAATATATGGAAAACATATTCAGCAATCAATTGAATAGTTTAATAGAAAAATAAAGAAAAAACTAAATCGGTAATCATATAAAAGAAAACGAAAGAGCGCAGTCATTAAAAGGGAATTCCCTAAGGAAACAATAAAAATAATCGAAAATAAGAAACTGAATGGAAAACTAATAACTCATACGCCGAAATAAAATGTTGACTTTCAAATCGTTTGTATATAATAGCTCTACTTTCAATATACATGCAATCTTTGCAAATATTGAAATCGCAATCAACCTCATATATACAATAATCTAAAAAATGCGCTGAAGAGGCGCCCAAATTATTACTCAGACGACCAATGCAGAAAAGCAGCTATAGCGTTAATTTGATAGCCTAATGAAGAATATGTGAAATTTAATGAATTAGCCGAAAACAAAAGAAAAGTACGAAGCCTCAAACATAATGCCCGAGGCACAATACATGCGATCAATTCAAGCACATTTATCAATCGACCTTCTAGTAAGCAAGCCAAAACCAACCAATGTAAATGCAGCATGACCCAAAATTCAAAAACCAATCCAGTATCACCATAACACAATTCTCAGTCATTCAGAAAACAGCTAGTAAAGATGCAGATAGGGACAATATCTATGACATAACAAGTACGTCTGCACAATTCCTAGTCCCTCATACCGTCATGGAATGCCCTTCCAAGACACAATGGGAATCGTCCCAAACGCCTACCAGCCCGAAGTGGAATGCAGTATACCAATGAGCGCGATCCCAGAACACGTAAGGTGGTCTACCAGGCTTTATTGCCAATGCCTAACCTGCCAGCTCCACTTCCAGTTCTCGTAAATGAACGACGTTAAGCACAGACGCATGCGTATCAAGATAAAATCATACAAAGATCAACAAGAAATTCCACTCAAATTACAGTTAGTAGTAATTACTACAAACACCACTTCCAAGCTTGCAATACATTCCCTTCGTATCTAATTTTAGAACTGCATCAGGGGTGGGGATGGAGGGAGCGGTAGTGAGAGAATTTCGAGGCACAATAGTGAGGATGAAAGTGGAGAAGACTGTGTGTAGAAGCCCGACACTCGGTCCTGGTCACAACATCGTTGGTCCAATAGCGCTGCACCCTCCCCTCTCCCCTTAAAAAACTTCAGAACAAACTATCTTTGCAAACCTTTACGTATCTCACGTGCATAATGGCATGTATCGCACACGATCTAACAGAACATTATTTTGATCATTGGTTTAGATGCCGCTAAGGCGATCACTGTCTGAGAGTGAAATATTAAGAAGAGCAAATATACGAATCACAAAGGTATGCATAATGTTCGAGATGAGCCATTCCCCATTACTGCACTAACATCAGTGGCTGACGCATTTATGCACCGCTCAACAAATCTGCATAAATTTGATCCAATGTTTTGTTGTATTTGTAATAATATTTGATTTCCTCGAGAAACGATGGAAAAAATGACAGATCAGCTTACGATTGTTCGCTCATGGGTCACCCCACAAAAACGATTTGTCAGTCATTCACCAATTCAACGATAAAAAGTTCTTAGGCACCACTATAATCATGTTATCAATCATAAAGTGCTATGCAATCAATAAGCCGCCTACCCCCTCCTTTTATTACACAGAGATATAGTGAGGAAGCGGAAATTTACCCATATTTTGCCTTGAGATGAATAGGATTGAAGAGAGGCGTATCGGGAATAGACGCCAATGTCGCCCGTACTACGGCCTCTAAGGTCGACGAATCTCTATAAATTTGTGAGCCAGGCTCATTGAACGTTTGTGCGTTGTTGAACAGTAGCGCTATATCAGCCATGAATTCGTCCGATGATTCGTACTGAACAAAGAATGATAAACACATCACTATTGGAGCACAGAGTCACAACGAAACGAGATCAAAGAGGGAAGGAGGGGAGGACAATCGAATACAAGGAGATCAACTTCTCCTCAAAAGTGAATAAGAGGAAATCAATGAAACTGCACCCCTTAGCAGCTTTTATGCTTCTAGAATAATTCGCTAAATACTATAAGAATGAATAGCCCACCTAGACTATCACATGCCAAGACGCCCTTTCATATGACCACCCAACAGTTACCTTCATTCATACCATGTAAATAACGTGACTGAAACCAGAACAATCAATTTCGATACTATCCCTCTCTCTCTCCGTTCCCCTCCTCTTCATCTCTAGAAAACAATAGAAAGCAAGCATCTGCTGATTAAAAAGGAGTTCAAATGCACCCCTCTAGAATATATACTCGCTTCAGAATATCGATTTTTTAAGTCCTTAGCAATCTGATCAATTATCTTCGAAAGAAACAGCATAAAAGCTCATTTCCTTCAATTTCCACCAATTCAATAAATTTATATCAACCTTCCACGATTGCGAATATTACACAGTTTCCTCGTTGACTACAAATTCGTTTTATGTAATTGCGAATGCTATTACCAACACTGTGCCTATGAACATTAAAATGAGATTTTACAATTGACAAGATGCAAATGAAAAGTGCATACCTGATCCTCCTCAACTTTCTTCTTTATCGTGGCCATGTCAATCGGTTTCTCAATTACATCGTAGTAGTGAGGGTATTCATGCTTCGATGGTAATACCATAAATGCATCGATGACACGCCGCTTACCGTCCTTAATATTGAATGCTTTTTTTGAACACGAAAAATAGTCGTTTTATTGGCACATATATGAATGTCAAATGCAATACTCATTTGCGAATAATGCCAGCCAATATAAAGTGGCACAGCAATATTAAAAGCATGCACTCACTCTTTAGGAGAATAAATTCACCAAAATACTTTAAAATCGAAAGATCTGCTTAGACAACTGATGAATGAATTTTTCCCACAAATCAGTGTTTCTCGAGAGGTATCCAAATTTCAGGGACAACTCTATCCTCTTTTTAACGAAAACTAAAAAAGAGGAAGCGAAATGAACAATTATAAACAACAACTTTTTTTACTAAACATTTGATCTCCCAAATATATCAAAAAACTGAGAACGTATGACAGGAAAGAAGGGGATGCAACATCAAAGAAGCTAGAATGAAACGTATCTTTCGCATCACGCCCACCTGTTCAACCATTCCCTCAGTTGAATAGGAATAATATATTGAATGCTATCTTCATAGTTCATTTCACACAAAAGTTGGCAAAAACTTTTGCAAAGATCTACCTTTTCGCACTTCCACCCGCTCGTAATCATATCTTTATCGTCTCAAAATGCCTTCTCAGCCGACATATTCAAGCAAAAGGTGGTGCAGGCAATCGCTATAGGATACACAATATAACCGCTATACTTTTTCTTGCTTAAGTGACCTCTATCAGACACACAAATACACATCGACAGACATGGCACTCTTTGTGTTTCGCAAATGCGACAAAACAAACAATTGCAAAACGCATAACGCACCATGAAATTATAGGCCGCATTCCAAAGCAGAGAAAGTTTGTCGCGATATCTGTTTTGCAGTTCATGCATTGTCTTCCTTCCCGGTCTACCGCAACGATCTGATGAGCTGCCAGGTGCAGCGGCCACAGTAAGTGGGGATCCCTTTGGCAAAGGACTTCTTGACGGTGACGGGGTCGTTGCTGCCGTGTCGTCTTCAAGCTTTATTTTAACTGATTTCGCCCTTCGCGCCCTCATACCGCGAGGTCTTTGTCCCCGCCGTGTGGACCCTCTGGCGGCACTGTTAGACAAGGTGTCCGATTCACTCTTCTAAAATGCGAATTATCTGCCACAACCTTGCATACATAGCTTAGATTCGATTCAGATGTAGAGGGAATGGAATACACATTTTAGGGCGCAAAGAAATAGATGGGTGGGGAGAGGAATAGGTATATCCCCTCAGAGGGTATGGCGCTGTGGGTACTAAGAAATGGGTGGACATATAATGCGAACGAGAAAAATTGTGGAAGAAGCATCTTTGTGGTAGAACCAAAATGCTAGAACCTATACTTTTAGCTCTGACAAAACCCTGACACTGCACGGATGTTAAAATCAAAGCATTGCCTCACTAACTGACCTCATTATCGAAACGCGATCGCAATACTCGTAATGAGCATAGATCATGAGCAAATAAATGACTGACAATAAGAGTGAAAAAATAAAGGACCCCACACCGAGCATACTTTTCAAATGAATTTCCAGAGATGATCGCCCAACTCGACCCACTGTATACGCATACAAAAAACATCCCTGCTTCTAACCGGGCTTAGTTAATATAAACTTAGTCAGTGCCAAATAATATAACGACGAATAATTTCGTACCACTATGGTCAGGTTTGGCTGCAAGCTTCTAGCTTTCGAGGCGGCGAGTTTCTCCAACTTCACAGCCGCATCATAGATTTCCGATCCCTCCAAGTTGTAGCTGCGAGCGTTTTCAAATACGAGCGTTATATCTTCCAAGAGTGTGCACAAAGACTCGTATTCGCCCCGTTTCAATTTCTTGTTGATCATGAACAGAGACATCGGTGTCGATATTTCATCGTAATAGTCTGGATACCAACTGAAATCAACGCTACTCTTACATGACCTATCAGAGCATCGTCGAAAATTGCCGTCAATAGACTCATATGTAAGCATTTCAGTCAGTCACCTCATCTCTCTTCTATTTAGCCTCCGATATAGCTGAAGCACTCGTGGCAATATTAACGCTGTGCTAAAGAAGTGCTATACTGATCACCTGAATTAGAAGCTTTATTAAAATGTAAGTAAACTGCTCATAGTATGAATTCGCAATTCGCATGATGAAGTAATGAACATATAAACTTGAATTTGCTGCATTTATCAAACATTTCTCTCTAAATTCACCTGCAAGCCCTAGCAATATCCTGACCCAACTAACTGCACCAAAAAAGATACTCATAAATGTTTTAGTTTCTGCCTTGCCTAATAATTAATGTGAGCCTTTCAATGATGAGAGTGTCTGGTGGTTTTAAAAATTGCCAGCGATCACGTCACATATTAGAAATTAAGGCTCAGAGGTGTGTAATAAGCAAAATAAGACATGAAATCGAATCGAACTAAGTTTTAATATTTTACGCACAGATAAAAGAGGAAGGGAATACTACGACTTCATAAGACCATCTTCACCAAACCAGCAACAGAAAGAACAAGCTGATCTTCCTGAATGGAACTCACTTCTTGCTGGGCAACTCCAAGAACGGATCGGCCAAGTTTGAATCTGGATCTGCCGGATTTGGTTCATTCCTGATCGCCCAATAAAGCACCCACTTTGGATCGTCGGATTTTTCTGTATCCTCATCCTCTTCTGAATCCTCTGAATAATTCTCGGTAGCGCCATCGGATGCACTCTGCGCCAACAGCTCGTCCACTATACGAGCGTTTGCTGACATTCTCAAAACAAACGCCAATTATCATCTTTTCATCCAAAAAGGAATATGCAACATCCAACATTCAAAGAGACGATGCCGCACTTTCGACATAGATAAGTGCTTGCAAATGAGATAAATCGGAATAGAAGACTGCAAATAAATAAAACACACTTCCTTGGCGAGAGTGGTTTCCTGTTTGGTTCACATAACTCGGCTTTGCGCTTTGTATAATGCCGCAAAAGCGATGTTGCATCCTGCAAATAAGGAGGTTTTTAAACAAGAAAACGCTCTGAAAAGCATATCAGAAACTACGCATCTACTTCTACATATTAGGCACAACAAGTACCTCTATGTGTGCGTGTATACCTATAAACGGTGTTGGGTAGGGATAGGAGGATAACTTTTAAGAGAAGTGGGTGTAATATTGAGAAGAGTGGAGAGTTAGTGTTAGAGGAGATGAGAATATTGTTAGACAAAGTAAAATATCGGTTAATATAAGAAACAGAAGTGGTAATATTGAAGAGGAGTGTGGGTTATTATCAAAGGAGAGATATGGTGTTACAGGGGAGAACTGAAGTCAGAAAGAGGAGGGATCAGTGTTAGAATATAATATTGGTGTTGGAGACAGGACACGGTGATATGAAGGAAGGGGGTTTCAAAGAGGTGGATTAGTATTAGAGATGGCAAGGTGTTAGAGTTTTATAAGGTTGGGTTGCTCCTGGAAAAAGAATCTCAGAGGGAAGATGAGGACAGCGTTAGGAGGAGAGGATACGGACGGAGGAGGGGGAATGTTGTAAAGGGAAATTAGTATTAGAAAAAGTGGGGATTTAGAGAGAGAGGAGTTGGTGGTAGATAGAGGAATAAATTGATGTTAGAGAAAGAGTTAATGTCAGAGAGACTCGGATTTTAGTTCGAAAGTGGACGAGTCATCAAAGTTAGGAAGCACGGAGGAGAGGGTTTAGGGAACAGGCCACTGTTGGAGGGAACAGGGATTTGCCGATAGGGAGAGGTCAGTAGGACGAGTACGACGTTAGTATTAAAGAGAAAGATTGATTTCAGAGAGAACAGGGATGTCAGCGCTAGAGACAAGAGAGTGGTATCAGAGAGTATGAGGCTTGTGTTGGATACGGGAGTGTTAGCAATAGCCAAGAGAATGCGCAACTGCCAACAATGGATTCAACCTAGCACTACGCTTTTCTGTAGGAAAAAAAAGAAAAGAAAACAAGCCTTGTTGATGATAGAGCCAGTCTCGTTGAACACTTTAGCATTCTTGCACATGAGACGGAAATCGGCATCGAATTCGGCCCAGGTCTGATAGTGGCCTGCACGAGCCTTTTCCGATATTTGCTTCAAATCGATTGGCTTCTCAATACGTGCGTAATAAGTTGGAAACTCCTGCAAACAACACCAATGATTATAGAAACCTCTTCATGATTAAGCAAATGTATTGAAAGCTTAGTCAATCAAACTGAAATTACCCTTTACTCAAAAGTTTTCCGTTCAACAACGATAAGAATTATGACACGAGCTTTGGACAGCAGTGAAGCATATTAGCGCCTCATTTTCTGATAGACTGAGCTGAGAGGCATATTTTGTTTGCTTATAAAGCAGTCGCTATGTTTAGCGCAATTAGAGGGGCAAACAAAATGAGATGAAAGATCATACGCGTTACAGTTGGGAACACTGTAATCACTATCAACCGAATCAGAACGTTTAAATACAACTAATTCACAACTCTAAATGTAGGCTAGCGTAGAAAAGAGGGAGAGGATAAGGAAGATGGGTAGAGGAAGAGAGGGAAAGAGGCAGGGGAGTGGGGAAGAAGAGGATAGGGGAAGGGACAAGGAAGTAAGGAGGCGGAGCGGAGAGGCGGAGAAAGGGAAGGGGGAGGGGGAGAAGAAATAGAGAAAAGGGAAGGAGGAGGCAGAGGAGAAGGCAATGGCAAGGAAGTGAGGACAGCAGAGGTTCGACAAACGGTCGGAGCCATGGAATACACAAGAACTCAATGGTAATAATGCAGTATTAGCAAAACTTTTTGATGAATAAGCTACGGAGTGCTCTTTGTAAAGTCAATTGTGTCTTCGAAACACATAGGAACCTATTCTGGGAAATGGAATAAACGGAGATTTGTTGATATTGCGGAAGGGAAGAGTCTCGTCTAAAGTTGATGGCATTTAAGATTTAACATAAAGTGAAGCGTCTGTCACCTCAGGTGGCAAGAGGACCCTGAATGGGGGACTCAGAAGTCGCCCAGTCTCATCGGTTAATTCGAGAGTCGAGGCCAGCACTTCTTCAAGTAACGATAGCTCCACCTCATCATCTTTTGCATCCGAAGATCCCTCTCGGCCCCTCGTTTCTTCAGTACGCAGTGACCTAAATGAGACGACAGTTTGATTCACATATAACAAACCATAGCATCAGTTAAGGTAGTGTTTGATAGATCAAATCACATTTTACAGATCCATCAAAATAATGACAGCTAATGAATTGCAACTTTTTATTTAACAGATCCTGCTTCCGTACCCGTCTCATGCTTTAACACCGAAAAGCTTACGAAATACGGCCAAACGGAACACCCAAAAACAATAGCATGAGCGAAGGAATTAAGAATGCTAGAAAGGAGGAATGCTACGAACTGATTAAAGACCTCTCAGCACAATCCAAGAGCCAATAAATTCTACTCATTCCCGTCAATATTGTACCCTGAAATTTTGGCCGTGAGAAATTTGTTACTGAGTTCAATATGAATGCTCCGAATGCACTGAGTGAATAGACAATTTATTCAATCAGAAGTGAAATAAGCAATCAATTTCAAAATGTGACCTGGTATTTCTCGTCGACGGTGACGGTTCCAAATCATTTATCGTGCCCCCCAGAAGTTTCTTCCTGCGTGCATCGAAAAAATCCCACAAATCGCACGCATCTTTGTATTCTTGACTACCTTCCTTAAAAGATCAAAATAAATCAGAAACCAAACTAGGCTTCTACTTGTTTCGCATCTCTAACAAATACAATGATCACCTGTAGATCGTAAAGCTCTGCAGACTTGCTCACTTGTGCCATCCATGTGATACACAGCTCTCTTACTATGTGACATAAAAGTCAATCCAGTCTGAGAACTTTTCATGGATTAATATAAGTAATAAAGTCACAGTCTTCATCAACACTCTCGCCTTTGCGATGTCAGTTCAAAGGTCGCAAATAAGGGAATGTCGTGCAATTCAATTACTATAGAATAAGGCAGCAAAATAAGCGACCAAAGAGTCACGCAAGCCCCAACCCCTCTCTTTATCCGCTTTCCTAGTTCGAAAGACTTGCGGTCAGATGTCCTGAAACTTTAGCTCCTAAATGACTCCTCAACATCCCCGTAGGCTAAATGAGGTTGAAGGAAGCGAAGGTGAGAGCTGTCCTCGCTCGGAGCTGATTAATCCCTTAGGCCACTGACAACTGTGGATCAACCTTCAATACTTAAATCGTCTTCCAATACTTCCTTCAAGCTATCCATGACATATTCCTCCTCCACCGTTCCCCCAATAACCTTAGCAGTATCTACGACGCATAAATGAACGATCGCAGTAATCAAAAGCTCTAGCCATCAATCCTAAAAAATAGAGTAATGCAAAAAAGATGGAAATCGATATGCCTAAAACCATGATAAAACAGCTAAATATAAAATCTGTGGGTTTTCCATAAACGTAATAATATATGGATAAATGTAGATATTTTAATCATAAATAAAAAGGAAAAGAAAATCGATGGAATAAACACCTTATAATATTTTTTATTGTTGTTGACCAGGAGATGGATATCGGCGTAGAGTTCATCTACACTTCGATACTCTTCGGTCTTCACCTTTTGCTGGATGCGAGTCAAGTCAATTGGTTGCGAAACAACGTTGAAATATTCTGGATCCGTCCTGCAAACGCAACACACCTTCTTTGCAGCCAAACGACGAAGATAGGCCAAAAATTTTGAGTGGATGGGCATAAAGCAATGCGATCGTATTTTGGCGTGGCGTTGTGAGTAGGAAGAACTGTTACCAAAACCCCTTCGGCATAAACACAAAGGTTTAAATTCACATGGAAGATGCAAGCAAAAGAAACTCATTGCAAGTGTCCCCGCAAACAATAAACTTAGAGGGGATGCGATTCCAGATCCGTTAACCAATTTTGGGAAAGGATCTGTGCTGCAGTAATAGTTAGCGGCCGATGTCACACAATGTTCAGAATAGATAATGAAAAAACGGAAGGAATTGGGAATACTCTAAGTGGATGAGGGGGTGATGCATGATATTACATGAAATAATGCAAGATAATCTTAACGGATGCACGGATACTATGCGCTCGTTACCTTAGGCATCGTGTCATGTGATTTATCGTGGAGTTCGGGCGGAAGTCAGAAGAGGGGTTCTTATTCAAGACAGGGAGAGAGGCACAAGTGAGAAAATTAGTTAAAGTTACGCCATTTACTCTAGAAATCAAGATGAATATAACATCAGATATTTAATGTTCCAGCTAATAAACAAAATAAAAGTCTTCGATGGGTCTCATTTTTGCAAAATTTGAGAAGAAAATTTACAAACTACGTTTGACTTATGATTTCAGAAACATTTCAGAAGTGCAGAAAAATTGAAGCAAATAATGGAGTGGAAAAAATTCAGAAAAGAGACTTGATGTGACCGTAGAGAGAGGAAGAGATTGGGAAGAGGGAGCGGATGAAGATATGGCGCTTAAATTTTCTTTTTTTAGAGCTCGAAGAGATTGTTCTAAAACCACTGAAAAATATATCAAGTAGCTCATTCATTAAATCGGCAATAAGAAATAAGGGAAACTGTGGCAGTAAACATCACCTATAGAAAGTGACTATATCTTCAACTGGAATAATTTATAATGACAAAATAAAAGTAAATAAAGAGTAAAAATTTAATAAAGAAGACTGACCTCCTCGATGGTGCGCGAATAAAAGTTTCGCAAAGTAGTCGGTTGTCAGCAGTTCGGCGGCTCCGAATCGCCTCAAGTAATTCGCCGCAATGCCGTAGCTAAAACCATATGAATAAATAACGAATAAAAGTAATTCCTCAAGCATTCTCAACTAGTTGCTACGATTCAATTCAACGGGGGTTGATGAGGAGGAAGTGAGAGAGGTGGAATGATCCATCGACGTCGCTTTATTCCTCTTTAGCACAACAATGGTTAGAAATAATGAAGTGAACAACCAACAGCTTATGCAGCATTAACATCGTTCTTTGAGATCCCTGTTAGATAAGCCGATATATAAACATTGAAATTTTGAACATCTACTTTCGTCGATCTCCTCCTTCGCCTTAATCAGAACGAAAGAATTAGAAAGGAACAAAAGATTATTTGTTGACCTTCATGCAAACTTAATTCCGCACGTAAGTGCAATTCATACAGGACGCCAAACCCACATTTAAATTTAAATGCTCTTTCAATTGAAGTACGTGGAAATTGCCCTACCCGCTATCAACACATCAGCTGAATATACTACGGCATGCAGACTGCAAATATTGTGAAGAAAACGACGAGTGGAACTGCACAACTTAAAACCGAATTTGCATACAATTGACATAAATTTGAATAAGCAATACATACGTGATCAAATTCATCCTTCATATAAACCGAACGACGTGAACGTTTCGCTGGTTGAGGTATTGCTGACGCTGTTGAAGTGGCTTTCCGTTTTAGCCCACTCATCGTTGCCGATGTGTTGAGCGTTATGACCTCAAGTCGCTAAAGATAACATTTCATTCAGTAATTTGATCATTCTATACGCAAATATAGATCTGTTACATGTCACTCTTTCAATCACACAAGTGAAATTGTGATCACTATCGTGGAGACAGCTGGGCCCTATCAATAAGACCAAATCACCCTCACTTCATATGAACGAAACGACCACTCTATAGTACGATCCTAGAAGATCTCATATACACGAGTGGGCATTCGCTTCGTTTTCAATGAGTCCACGATCGACAAGTTTTTAACGCATGGCCTTAGCATCTGCGATACCAATCCAGCAATAATCTTTCAATCCGCCTACCACATCATTTCCCAAAGAGGATCGTTCAAGTGCGTGAAAGGTGAGTGCTGTAGAATGTTGACTCATGCAAGAGTATCTTAGAAGTGGTAGTGTCTACATCATTACTGACCATTTCAAGTTACCTCGAGCAGACACAAATCGCGTTGCTTATTCAGACATGACAGTGCTTACTTGTAAAGTAATGCAGTAACCGGAGCACTATTTGGTATTTCTTTAATAGCAAGCCAGTGGGTAATAAGCAGACGTGAAAAGGAGGCGGAATGAAACGTAAATCAACGGGTGATATGATATTTAACTAAGTTTAGGCAGGGAAATTCATGCAGATATATCTGCAGTGCTGGAACTGCTGAAAATGATTACTCGCTGCAAAGTGAGCGAATGCCGCACTTTGTTAAGGGTAGTAGTCGAAAATATTAGTTCGAGGTTGAGATGCGAATAACACAAGGAACTTGTATGGGGAATTAAAAAAAAAACTAAACGATGTTGGCAACAGCTGACCAAACTGAAGGGTGGCGAATGACCATGCTCACATCAAAGCGGAAATAATCTCTTTCATAGGCTGGAAAAGGCTAAATTCCTCCACGAATATTCATTTATCAATTGCTGTCACCAAGTTTTTAAAACAAGCATATAAGATGTGAAAATATTCAGTAAAACAAAAAAGAAACAGGCATTTACAGAAATGTCATATGCAAAAACAGCTCTGTGCTTAATCCTTCGACTTACCTTCTTCAGGTGCGGAACAAATTCGGTCCCGCCTAGTCGAAGAGTTTGCCTAGGAAGTGGGATTTACCTACGCCCTTCCTTCATAGTTATTTATTTGCAAGACACTAATTTCACGCAGCAATTACATAAAAGGTCATTCTCAATCGACGAATACAACAAATAAGGAAGTAAACACATTAGCCAGTAAATTCTAAACATTTGCGATATGACTAATAGGCACATATTAGAAGGGATAACATCGACACTCTACAAAAGCATTCTTCCAGCAGTAAAAAGGGCACAAAGGGTGTAACGAGGTGCAATATCTAAATCAACAAATTACAAGTGCAAGGTTTGTAAATTAACGGTTATATCAATAACGATAGAGATGCGAACAAAAAGCATGACTGGAACACGCAACGCGAACACAAACTGCGCAATGCGAGGCGAGAGAGAGGCAAACTGACCGATGCGAACACAACGCTGCCGAGCTGTGCATACTCTTTTCGCGCCTAAATTCATTCCCCCTCTTTGACGGGGTCGACTGCTTATGCAACTACGCACGTATACCCCATTAAACCTACCCCTATAATTTCAAAAGTTGTACGTCGAATAAGGAAAGTCATGGTACAACAACCACGATGGGCGCTTTGAATTTTGCGGTATAACGCGGCGATGTGAAGCGTCCCTTGACGCACTTTTGGTGTCTGCGAGACGGCACTCTGCCGACCGCTTGTTACGCTACGCTTACTTGCCGCATACGTTGGCGTCTCGTTTATATACCTGGTGAATTCAGGATCCATTCGCATTCCGCTATTCCACTCAATTCCATGGATTCACGGAGGGATTCTCGTGCAGTGAATCTGCCGATTTGCCTGTTATCTTAGCAAGTGCGCCTGAGCGAGCAACTCTTCATTGTGCCAGGTAAACACCTTCAGCCATTGATATTCTTTTATTTTTATCGCATTTGAATGGAGTGATCCCTAAAACCAACCCCCACCCCCAAAAACAACGTTGATTCCACCCCCTAGCTGTGAACGGACGTTTACTCCTATGAGTGATTCACAAAGGCGCGCTTTTGGTGTCATCTGGAAGCGCGCCAGATTTGAAACCTCTTTTCGCGTTTGCCGATCGATAGCGGCCTTTAACGTGTCGACAGCGCAGCAGAGCAGGCCCCAGCGGCAGCGGCCACACAACGATGTGAAAGCAGAGAAGAGGGGGTTTGAATGGGGGGTCGTCCTGGGTGGAGACTGATTGCTGATCACACACGTGGAACTGGGATGCACCTATGTCGGGAATCGTTGAATGTAGCACCTTTCCCCTCTTTTTGATGTAATTGACAACGTATTTTATTGCTGCATATCCCGATGTAAATGCCACCGATGTACGGTGTGCAATAGAAAAGACGACGAATCGAGTGATGCATCATGCTGATTGGTATCGAATTTCGATGCTATACCGTTACAGACATCGATAGCCAAATGAGAAGCACCTCAATGTAATGCTTATAGCGGTCCCCGGATGAGATTGGTGTCCTAGCCCTCCCCGCCAACACCACCCACCCCGTCCCCTCCAGGTATCGCCTTTTTTTACGTTCCATTAGCATCCGGATATCGCGGTACTTGGTAAAGTATAGTATGCGGAACGACGCTGCATGAAACTCGAGTTCACGAAAACATGAAAATATCACTGTTGCAGCGTAATTCCGGATATTTGGTTTCAGTTGTTCCGAACTAAATTATTTCTAAGGGATGGTAATTTTGTTGTATTGGAGAATGCTGGTTTAAAGTTTATTGTTGACTGACATAAACGATGAGATTCAAATCTTTTAATATTCAAATTTTGCCATTGAAATGCAGATTATTAGTGCATATGATAACATGATATAATTTAATCAGTGAATTAATCAAATTATAAAAACACTAATTAAAACCTTAAAAACACAAAATCTCAAAAGCAATTATAAACGTTATCATAGAGGCGCGTTTTATGCGTTGACGCACAAGTGGTGCATTCGGTTGGCGCAGTTGAGAGCACTTCAGCGGTTAATGACTGATACAATCAAGTCCGTGCTATTTGTACGGTGAGGAGTGAACGGTTTCAGGTTTAAAGTAGTAGGGGGCTGTTGTTCCCTACCGCGATCTATAAAATGTCCCTTATGGAAAAGTCGTCGTTGTGTCTTCCAACAGAAATCTACAAAACGAGGAAACATCCTTCATTCCAATGGAAGTGCATGTTTCATGCAATTTCTGATCAGTGGCTTAGAGTTGAGTTTCGAAGTAACGATTCGAGGACGCTTAGCTGTGCATACAATGGATTTCATTTTTAAAATGTTGAATGCAAAAAAGAAATCCACACTTTTTGAAATCAAAACAGTGACCTTCGGTTACGTGAGGGATAAATTCTGTAGATATGCAGTTCTAGGCTCACAAAAACAGGAGATCAGCGAGTTCCAGACGCTTTTGGAAGTGCAACTCAAAGGAGGAGGTCAATAAGCTCGAACTGATTCTAGAAGTGCAACTGGATGAAACCTCAGTAGCTACTCAGTCTCATCCAAATTCACATAGTGCAAGCCAACTTAAAGTGTATAAAATAATGGATAGGTACTGCATCCACAATGTTTTCTCGAAAAAGGCACTAAAGAAAAAGAAGCTCAATCTGGCAGTGGTCATGAACAATCTAAAAAATTCATGCAATTGGAGTTCAAGGCAAGAATGAGGGCTTTCCAGTGCATTTCCCTCCCCGTCCTTCCTCTCCCATCCTTCGAGGCCTCAACTTTATTCAGCTTTCTGCACTGATTTGTACCAAATCTAGCATAAAGCGGGTGGATTATCATAATATGTGAAAACTGAAAAATAAGCAAAATTTGCATTTTCTTCAATTCATCAAAACCGTTTTTTCTTTCACTACGAATTGCCTTTGAGTCAACAAATGACGTCATAATATAATAATTTACGTTTAATCCATTAGCGTTTATTGCAACCCGCATTATTGTCTTCCATGCTGCCGCGCGAGGTCAGTGCGATTAGTTCTGTTATTGTTTCAAGTGCTTTTCGGTGTTTCCATTAGGTCACTCATTTCACATATTTTTCCAATCGGCTCATTTCCTTTTTGTCTTTTGCTGAATGCGGTCGACTCAATCTTTTCTTTGCTTCATTTCTCGTTATGTCAATTTGTGCAAAATCGTTTACAACAAGGGTCCATTGTCTGTGTTGTGTCTGAATTGTTTGCTGTATTTGTCTGTCCGTCTGCCTATCTGCCCGTTCGGAGTTTTCAACTGGTTATCCACGAAATACAACAGTGAGGTCCCAGTTTGCAAGCAGATTAAATTTCTGTTCCTGTCTTAATCTTTTATTATGAAAGTCACTTGTGAACCATCGGTTGCCCTCTTTTCACCGTTTTATGATACCTCAAAACTTGTCATATGAAGACCCATGGTAAATGTCTTATCTCACATATCACGTGTGTGAGTGATAACATTCGTAATTTTCAATCTTTGTTTAAATGTTTGTGCAACACAATTTATTTCAAAGATTATCACATAATTTATGATAAACGTCTCACCACTACAATGATTAGAGGGCTCACTTAGGTTTGGTGGCCATTTCTTATTATTGCAGCAATGAGGATGATGCCACTTGACGACTTCCTCTTAGTCAATGAATTGCGTAAAACTCGTCGACAATAAATACGCTAAATAGAAACGACCAAATTGAAATGGGGATGGATAGGAGGTGGTTGCGGATGGCTGCAAATAACAACGAGCGTCTGAATACTCAGCATTCTTTTGGCAACTTGCAAATTTTCAAGCTTGACACTTCTTAGCACACTATAAGTATTTAGCGGCTAGATCGGACATTTGTTTATATTAATGACATCCTACACCGCCACCATCGTCACTGAACGATGGAATCGGTGTCGACGGTGGTGAGAGAAGACGTGCCCACACGACTTACCTCGAGATATATGCACAACAAACCTCGCATTGCAGCCACTAATTGCTACGTAAGAGTATGGAGTGGATTCCACATCTTATATACACTAGATTTTCAGGCCTTTGCAGAATTAATGTTCGCTTTGGAATGGTTCTAAGTGAGAATGGCGCTGATATGGCATCACTGACCTAAAAAAGTGCCAGCAATCGGATCCGTCCTCTCTAAGAGGGATTTCTGGATGTACTTCTATATACATATAACCACACATGAGTGTTACTATCTCGTCATATCGAAAATTGCGATGATGGGAAAATTGATAAATAAACGTAAAGAGTGTTACTATCTGCCAGTTTATTTCAAAGAGATCTCGACAAGTCTTAAATTTTGAGTGTACAGGATTCATTCGATTTGATCAATTCCCTACAAGTTCCGTCCATCCTACGTGGTAAAAAATTGGGGGGAAGGTGGAGGTTAGAGCTGGTTTCCACCAAGAAATGGATGTTCAGATGGTAAAAATATGTGATTTTGGGTTGTCGATTTTGATCAAGGACTCGATTCGATCGATTGCGTGGGAAGAGTGTCACCCAAGGAATAATATATATAAAAGAGTTTCAGAATGGAAGCGAAGCGTCGTAAAGTGGCGTCGAGGAGTGCAGGGCATCTGCCATCAGTTGCGTGCAATAGTCGATTGATCTCTAAAGTTGACACCAATCTACTCAGTGACCAACCCGGAACTGTACTCTCGGCACTATGCAAATACAAACAGGCGATAATTATGTTTCTCTTTAATTGAAGCAATAAAAGAAATCAAGTAAAACGACGATAGCAATAGCCAAACGGGATTGATTATGCGAGTATTCCCTCCTTTCAATTCCTCTCCCTTCCCACCATTTAGAGTCTGGTTGGAAAAACTCGAGAATAGCTTTATTAAGGTGTTTTTTTTTTGCTGTAAAGCAAATAAAAAGTTTTTTCAAATGTCGAAAATTTATATTCGCGACAGAATTTTGCAAATTTTGCATTTATTTGTTTTGGAACTTTCTAATTGTTTTCCATTTCGATCACCCCATCAACACCTTTTCTAGTTAACATCTTCATTGATTTTAGTCAATAAAATAAGTTTCATCAATCTAATTACCCTCTATAAAGGTTTTATTCATTGCATTTCAGCAGCTGTCAACAAGTGATGCCGTACAGTCGTTTGTCACTAATGAATCGGCTTCATTCCTTGCACTCAATAGACTCTTCATCAAATGTGTTAGAATGGATCTTTGCATTGAGTTAGCGATCTTTTTTTGAATTTAATGTTTTTCTTTGCATTTTAAAGCATAAAAGCAATAACGCGAGTTTGCAATGAAGGTGTGAGAAGTGCTTTATATTACTGCTAGCAAGGGCATTCAGTTGTATGCAAATTTCCATGAACATAGACCGACCGTTCAGCAATCCGGCCACTTTCCATTGTGCTACCTCAGCACTGTATTATTAAATTATAAGTTGTGATAACTGATGAATTGCATTTATTTGGAATTGTTCCCGATCTTATTATTTCATTTATATGACTGTGAAATCACCAAATGATCTTTGTAGTGGGAGCAGTTTGTCAATAGTGAAGCATGATTTATTTTAAATGAACTATGATAGAATTTGGGAGAGTTGAGTAAATAAACCAGCGATGAAATGATTTGCATAAACGCGGTGCTCACATCAGGTCACATTTAATAACACCTATAAAAGAATACATGAGCAGAGATGGTAACTTATAGAACTAGCAATCAGCACAACATTATTAAATAGATCCCTAATGGTCCATCAAGGCGGTGTTAACAGAACTGAGTTTTTCTATCGAAAATAGGTGATAATAAAGCACTGATTTAAAGCCAAGTTTACTGCTTTCTATACGTTAAAACTGTTTCCTCTATAACGGTCCAGGTTCATCACATCGTTTCGATTACTAATATAATGTAGTACACAGGAGAATAAATCGGTATCTCTATGCCACAGTAATGTTCATTACAGTAGTATTGGCGAGATGAATTTACGAAAATAATCTGTCGGATCTTCTGAATCATTGAAATTTTTAGGTGGAAAATCGAATAAATAAAAGAATCTACAAAGTGCGGCATCTGCAAAGAGTATTAACTAATAGGCAACTTATTTACTATAATGAAATGTCTGATGGACATAGTTTTACCGATTTTATCGTATATGAATCATGCATATCGTAAATAAAAGAGTGGCATCTTTTTGTGAAATTGAGGAAATGGGAATTAGCAGAGAGGAAACGAACGACAAACGCATTGGGTAAAGGATAGAGAAATAAGTGATCAGTGGAAATGTCTGCTGAACTCAATTGGCTAAGAACCAGCGAGAAAGCCTCAATTCAAACACTTTTAGAGTACCACTTCGTTTAAATGAATATGTTATACACCACTCCTATAGCGTTATCATAACAATTTAGAAAAAACAAGGATAATTGATTGCTAGATGTGATTTAAAAAAGATATCAGAAACGGGGTGTGTCAAGCAGAACCAATTTTGATGAGGTGTCTCCCTCAAATTCCGTTGTTTGTAAGTTTTATCGTCGTAATGTACATTTAAGCAGTAGCATAATTTAGAGCTGTTTTAGTAAATAGGATACATTAGTGAGATGCGCCACGATGCAGTATGGCCACTCACAATGCCGTAACATAGAGATAGTAAGTAAGACTTGAACATTATAAGCGATCAATTAACAACAATAATCTATTGATAATACAGCAATAATTTAAATTATGATTGTAAAGAAGAAGATTTGCTTGCAGTTCTCCATGGGGCGCTGTTTTGAAGGAAACAATCAGTGTTATTGCAAATTTTTCGTATCTTTCTCTCAATGCCTGCATAGAGGTGAAAATTATTTATAAATTCATATTTTATTCAATGCTGTTGCTATTTATTTAGATTCCTTTTGAAACGATCAACATATATGAATGTGATCATAGTTGTTATCAACTGATTTGCCTAGGAAAAAGAGAAATTCGATTGGTGTTTAGATGGGAATAATTCATGAAATAATATCTATCTCAAGGTTTTGATTGGTGGACATGCAAATTAATCTATTCTGAGGTTTTATTTGAAGGAAAGTTTCTTTTCATACTGACTTTTTAATTCAGTTACATTCAATTTGCATTGTTCTACTATAAAGAAGTCATCACATTTCAATTTTTTATTGCATTAGTGAAGCAAAAATCATTCATAATACTACAGTAAGTATGCGGTGATCATTAGTTAAGAAATTACGATAAAGCGAAAAACATTAAATGAAGACGGCATTGAATCTTCTCTTGTTTCATTAAAATATAAGGTATATGGTACTGATGTGGGTGTGGCTATATCGTATGACAATTTCTGGTGTATTTATAAGAATTTTGGTGATTATTACGAGAAGATTAATTCAGTTTGTTTTCAGATGACAAAAATAGTGAAAGGATTTTCGCAGTTATGTGGTAAGTATATATATATATATATATATATATATATATATATATATATATATATATATATATATATATATATATATATATATATAATATATAAGTATATATATGTCTGGAATAATTCTGTAAAAGAGTTATGAGTTGTCATGATGGATTTACGAAGTAATTTTGAGGTTTTCGTGTCACAAAATTTCATCAAGGTAAAGGGTACTGTGATGAAATCAGATTACTATTCCATATAAATTAATAACATTACAATTCAATTCCATTCCACCGTCATCTTTCAACAATTTACTACTGTGAACGATTAATACTTCAAAGAAAGTGATATCTGTTATGCTACATCTATATGGCATCGGGAATGACAGTTTTTCTTTTCGAGGAAGAAAATGAGGTGATATATTGTGATTTTAGGCTTTTTTGAGTTTTTACATAATCAGACGGTTCGATAAGTGTAACAGCAAAAACTCTGTTTTATGCAGGCATAGATCAGGTTATCCCTGTGTTTCAACTTTGGCATTTCGTTTCAATGGGGGAGGCGGAAGGGAGGGGTTGTTCTTCCCAACAGTGCGATCTGCGAAACTTCCTATAGTGAGAATAGGTCTTTTTTGGACTCCACACCAGAAGATCTATAGAATAAGCCTATTGGTGGCCCATATTTCATTAATGTTCACTACGTTGGAAATAAAGCAGACACAATTTACTGTCGACTAAAACGGTGCACCGACCTAATTGAACCAGTTGACTGAACTGAGAGACCATCAATTATCGGAGTTTTAAACATAGACAACAGAAGGGTGCAACGGTGGCTGCAAAGACGTCGTTCAGAGTTGAACGGTACGTCCTCTTTGTGGGATCCATGTGAAGATGAGTGGGAGCGCGAGCATGCGTTGAGCGACGGAGGCATAGGTACTGGATTTGCGACCCTGGTGTCAGTTGAACAGCGTCAGGTCGAATACGTCCAGTAATTGACCGAGAGTCTATTTGTGCGCGATCGTAGCTGGTTGATGTCGTGTCGAACGTTTCCGCATAAGTCGCGTTGCCGAAGCGACGGTGCCATATCCAGGTACTTTTCGATCCTCGATAATCTTTGGCGTAAACGGCATCACCGACCGGCGACGAGTGACGATTGAACTGTTCTTCCATGCGTAGCCCTTTGCAATATCGGTCTGCGGCATCATCAGATCGAGAATGGTACGCATTGGCGTCCCGATTTTCATAAGTGATCCGGTCCAGACGGACAAGGCGTCGAGGTATGCCGTTAGAAAGGTCTGCAGTGCATCGACCGTCGGTTCCAACTTGATGCATGACGCTTGAATGTATCCACAAAGCGTTCTGGACCATTGCTTTGCGGGTGGAACGGAGGGGAGCGTAGATGGTAATTCGTGAGGTGGACAGCACATCTGCAGCAGATGGTCGATAGATGAGATTGAGCAGCATAGGAACAGTGAAGGTCGTCCGGTTTCAATGTAAGTGCTTAGACTTGGTGCAGTGTCCTAATCCTGAATTAGAGAATTGCTTCTGTAGGCTTGCAATGAGCGTAGAGCGGAGATGAGTGTCGTTTGCAGATGATTTGTAAGGCTTCGGAAGAGGGTTCAAGAAGTCGATGACTGGGTATGATCGATTTCGAAGTGCACTATATCCTGAACCTTGATATTTTTGTTGTTGGCGGACTTCAGTTTGATAAATGGTGGACGCAATTTCGGACAATTGATCGCGATCCAATCTGACGCTGAGTAAAGTGGCATCGGCTCCAGTGTCGAATGTGAACCGTAACGTTGATCTGGACTTGCCGGTAAATGCGGTTGATTGGCGCGATGTCTGCCATAGTGGAGACGTTGTTCGCCTTTCTTCGCTTCTTCAAATTCTGCCTCTTTTCTGCAGAAGCCTTTCTTATGACCGATGAGTTTGCAATCTTGGCACGCTTTGAAGTCTCGCAGTGTAGACTGCCACAGTGTGTTTCTACTGACATTGATTTCTTGCTGCAGCGATGCTGAGCCTGGCATCTTGTCTGATGCTCAAAAACTGTTGGATTTCGGTAGTAGTTCGAGTGTCTCCTCTATTTTGCGCAGAGCGCGAGCACGAATGTCAACGTCTTCTGGAGTGAGCAGATCCAGACATTTCAGTGACGGCGTTGAATTCATCTCGTGGCGTCGATTAACAATTCGTATAGTTGTTGAGAGATTCACCGTTGCGCTGAGTTCTGTAGATGTAGCGACGGGCAATGACGTGTTGTGCGAACAGTTCTTTCAGCGTCTTGACGGTATCTTCGAAGGAGACTCATTGGCAGAATATGGTTGGTGAAGCGGGCATACGTACTGGCGTCCAGCTTCGAAACGATGAGACTGAAGTGCCGCTCCATCGAAATGATGTCTTCATTGAACCATAAGTCGAACGTGCCGCCATTATCTGGATCGTAAGCGAACTCCGTCGTGTCGACAGCGAGTTTGTGATAAACTCAGTAGTCGATGCAGTGGGTCCGATAGCGGTCAGCATCCGCTCCACTCAAGTAGCTGCTGCCGATCCTCCAGGATGGCTGCGAGCGTTCGTTGCTGCCGTTCCTCTTGAGCGTCGAGTATTGCTCGAAGCTTCGCTGTAGATCGTTGCTGACGATCGCTGTTCATTGCTGTCGATCCTTGCTGCTCGAATACTGCTGTCGATCTGCTGTTCGAAGTCGATCCCTGCTGTTCGAAACTGATCGCGTTAGCAGCAGGTTCTTCATCCATTTCCAGCTGAAGGTATGCTTCGGAGAGGTCGATCAGTCCATCCAACTTGGTGAATATATCGTCAGGAATTGGTAGTGCATTACGACTTAATTTGCATAAATCAGCCTCAGTGATATCTGTTCTTCTTTGTTCTATTATATTGCACCCTTCTTCTGGTTGTCTGCATGTTTCAAACCCGTTCGTTGTTATGTGCGTTGACTCCGATATATTGATGGTTTTTCGTGCTCCTCAGTTCAGTCAATTGGTTCAGTTTCCCAGTGCGGTTTGGTGCACCGTTTCGACAGTCCTTCAACTGCTCGCCTACGGCACAATTCAGATAAACCCCTGCAGGTTGGAGACACATTTCTTTTAATAAAAGGAAGAACGGTGCGCAAAGACTTTAGTTGTTGATTTTTGATATATCGGAATACACGGAAACCTATGCGTGTTGTTGGTCTCGTCTGCTGTTTCCAAGCCTGCATATAGGATCAATTCCTTGGCCACAGAAAAGGTACTGTCCGCAGCCATCATCGATCAAACTTACCGATCATGTTCTCGCACATAGGGTCGATCCTCGGTCCACTGATGAGAGGAATGACTGGGACGGCTAGATGTCGTAGTGAAGTCCAGCAAAGCCTTCAGATTAGAAATTTGAGCGGTCGCGGAGTGATTTTTGAAATTTTTGGAAGGAAGAAATGAGGAAATGACGTTAACCCTTATGAAGCTTTAAAGGTTGATTTGATAACTGCAATGCTTCCTGAATAGGGAATTTCTCACAATACCCTTCTCGGTCGTCGCTTCCAACCTTGTTTCTGGACTATGAGGCTATCCACCGATCGCTGATCACGATCGATCATTTCCAGCAGCTGAGCAGTCTAGAAAGTGAATTTGTTTCTCTCTTTCATATGAAATTCAGTTCGTGTATTGGAAAGTGGTGAGCGCACATCATCGGAAACAAAATGTGCACTGCTTCGATTGTTGGGCAATATGTGTACACATAAGGGAAGCGCCATCACGATTGCGACCAACTCACAATTGGTTGATCGAATTGCGATGGCGGTCGCGGACGACGACGTGAAGATCAGTCATGCCGCACTCCGAACCGTTCAGATGTTCGCACTTCTAGGTCCTTCTTTTGCTAAGGTTGGTGATCTTTTTCAACTGCAGTGTTTCAGTGCTTCAAGCATTACATGCAGCTAGAGTGGTTTTCCACCGGAGAGGAATGAGTGATTGCGCATTCAGTTACTGATGCCGAATTCTGGAAATTACAGAGAGTGTTACGGTTGTATGATGATTTCTGATCATCATACTAGTGAACATTTATTACTCAGGCCTCATGTTCTCGATTCGTAATCCATAATAGAAATATCATCTGATAAAGACCGAAATAAGCAAATATAACCTGTTAATTTGCGGTGAGGGTACGCCGCATTTAAGTTGAGAAGCTAATAGCAACATCCTACATTATCAAGGTATTTCTTTTAATTCGCAATTTTATTCCCTCAGAAATTAAATCACTGATTCGAGAGAACTGAAAGGGATTCGAATATAAAAGAAAATACACTTGTTAAATAATTAAAAGGTTATCTGCTGTCACCAGAAATTCGTTCATATATGGCTCTAATTCTGAAATTTTTGAATGGATATTTTAGTTTTTCAGAAGAGATATTCAAAAATTTTTGAATCGTTTCTTCAAATCTTTTTAGCTGAACATTTTAGTTAAGATAACATTCCGCCTGATATTCAGTTCTAGGCAGCTATAAAATGCTATTCCAAATCTCTGTTGTGGGGGTGTGCAATATATTTTGAGGGGCGAATCAGAGATGTGATTACATTGATCCGTTTGTTGTCATCAGCCTGTAGAAGAAAAAATGCTTGCTGCCTAGTTTTTATTAATTCCCTCGGCTTATATATGCGCTAATTGCGGTGAAATGGCGACCGATATTAGCGAGTTATGTAGCATGTGCGAGGATTTGAGTGAATGCGGTAGTGTGTGGCGCTTGTTGTCTCACTTACAGGTGAAGTGATCGAAACCGGAAGTGGTGGAGAAGTGATATCATCTCTAGTAGCTTCGAAAGGGTAGAAGTGCGTTTGAATGGAATCTTCAACAATTGCATTTTTAAAGCTGGAAAAGAACAAAGAGCTAACTATATTGCGCATTTTTAAACAGTTCCTAGTCGTGCAAAGTTGACAGCATCTTCCAAATGGTGTTTTTTGAATTAATTTCTCCAGTCTGGATGTCTTTGCACCACACTCTCCAGAATTTCTTTCAGACCTCACCAACGCCATTAACACTCACATCGCACTTGCATATTTCTTGCCTCATTCATTCACCATAATACCACTTTATATCCATCTGCCCATATTTAAAATATACGGATGTTTGCAGAAACTTTTTGATTTATCAAAAGATTTGAAACAGGAATAATAGTCTATCTTCAAAGAATATTGAAAGAAAACGGCTAGCAGAAATTTGTTCTCCAAATCCTACAAACTACTTAAACGAGCAAATACGCATTATTTATCACGGAAAATAGTGCAAAACAAACTTTATCAATACGTAAAATAGCGATAGCGTTATTTACATATAGGTCATATAGGACGTAACCCAACAATAATCGACCATATATGCAATTTATCCTTAAAGAGCAATACAATAAAAACCCCTCAATGAAAATTCGAAACGAAACCAACAAAGAAATTTTATAATAGTGAAAGAAAAAATCACATCATCCACCAAGATCGAAAGGTAACATGCAAGTGAATATAAAAATCCAAATTTATAAAAGAAAATAACGTCAATGAATAAAGGAGCAGAATAAACGCACATAATTTGCATATTTCATGATCAGCACTTCATCTCACTTTAATTCAACACTACAGCTGATCGGCTTCGACAAACCTTACTTTAGCGCTAGATAAATCTTGATGGAAGTAAAGGGATATCGTATAATAAAACAGATCTCCGATTTTAATACTCAAGAAAAGTTTATTAGCGAACAACCAGGTAACCACTGCACCGATAAAAATATAGTCTTGAAAACGTGGATGAACAATCATGGTGGTGTTTTTGGGAATGTGCTTATTGCTTGGTCGGTTGGAAGACAACCGGTGTTGGTTTATATGATGGATTGCAATGCTGCGGCAACGGCTTCTCATGGTACGCACGAATCGCCTCTGCTGGGTAATCCTTGTTTGTCTGAAATAGACTGCCTAATTATAAAGCCAATTAAATGGTGCAGGTCAATAGAATCAGTCAAAAAATACAGCACTAACTTTAAAGATATCCTCCCCTTTTTTACAAATCCGTATTTCCTTCAAGTGCTAATCAGCACGTCATCACGATTGATCTGGAAGCAACCGCATTCACCCAGATTTGGTTCCAACTAAGAAATATGCTCCAAGGCGGGCATATGAGAACATAGAACAATTGTCAGTAATAGAAATAGACGGCTAATAATGAGTGGACAGTAGGAAAATGTGAACGCAAGACTATCGGTTTAGAAGGTGCGTCCTCGGAAAAATGTAGTACCCGTTTTGCAGATTGGCTTTTCCAGTCTCAAATTCCCCTCACCTTTCTCATCAAGATTTTCGAGTCACTTTATAAAGACTCGACCAGCAGAATATCACTACATGAGAAACAGATGAACAATAATAATGTTCAAGAAAAGACATGAGTCTACAATCACAGCGATTGTTATTCTTTATTCGCTGTCTTTTTCCGCACTAATAAAACCCTTACCTGAGCCGCTAAGCCGGTGTGCGCAAGCACGTTTTTCGCTTCGACCACTTCGGTGCTCTCGCTTTCCTCACGAGATGCCTTCTCGGCCATATTGGTTTTCTCAGACTCGGAGACACGAGCCTTCCGAGCAATACGGACTCCACCAGCTATTTTCTCAGCCGGAGCATGCCCACCCTTCAGATTCTGTTGCTCATCATCCATTATTGATTATCGATCTGTAAAGCTTCACCTCGTACGAAAATAAGTGAATAGCAGGGATACTTAAAAATAAGTACGAGTAATGGTTTAGTAGGTGCACACTTGGCTGGATAGCCTCGCAGAAGCGATGAACCAATAAAAGGACTGTGAATAATCCCACCTACGAATTCTTCGTGAGGAATATTGTTATAGTAGTTTAGTATGTCACCGACTTGTAGACATGAGATGCTGCTCAAATGTAGTAACTATCATTTTTATTTCATTTATATCCCAGCAATTTCTAATTTCCTTGTTCGCTAATTGAAGAACGATAACATTACAACAAACAGCAGAAATCACAAAGGCCAACCTTTCTATAAGTGAATGGCTAAAATGTAGTCAAAAAATATGCGTGGAAATTGAATGGAGCACATTTTTCACTCAATATTTTGATAAACGTGGCGATCAGTGCAGGTGTGAGAATTAATTAAAAAATTTGTATAAAGGAGGCGGAATAAACGTTCACCCTTAGACGTTGGGTGAAGGGAACAGAGCAGATGATGAGGGAAATAGAAAGAGTGTAGAAAGAATATGGCTCCATTGCCCTTCCCTTTCTTCCTCTCGATTTTTTTTTTCAAGCCACAACCTTGGGGGAAACTGTATTGTATGCAAACTTTATAGGATCATATCAGGAAAGAAAAAACAAATAAAGGGACGTAATCAAATACGTGGCGGCGATGTGGTATGTGCTGTCGATGATAAACAGAAGGTGTTATTTTGGTATTGATTGTGAAGGCTTGTGAAACAGGTGTCACTTCCTAGTTCACAGACCTGTTTCTCGGAGACGATCGGCTGCTCTATTAGTTGAAATGAAATAACGAATATCTTTCAATTCTAACTAAAACTATATTTAAATATCGGCTGTATTACTTCAACGAATAAATTGAAGTAATGGCCTTCATTGCGTTGTTTTGCATATTTTCTGCAAAAGAAAATGCGATGGTGATAGAATGTCTACAATTATAAGGGGTGATAATGGTGGTTATTGGCGACGTCCATGTAATACCGATTCCATCATCACCAGGAATGAACTTAGAGCAAAAAAAGATATAACTTCCTTCTCATAAACACTAGCAAATATTTGTATAAAACATCCTACAGGCATTCACCGGTTCAAAAAGAACACTCAATTATGAAAGGATTCAACAATATAACGAAGCACAAATGCATTTATTTGTTGTCTGCAATTTTATTTAATTTTCTTATGCTGGTTTAGTTTTTTTTTTTAATTTATTTCGTTTCGTTTATGAAGTTTCTTTAAAAATACGTCATAGATCATAAACGATAAAATATGTGGTAGAGTTCTTCATCGCAGGTTTCAGAAACATACAACCAACGTAACTAAATGAAGTTCGGGATGATAGAACCCCCTTCCCATACCTTCAGGATTAAAGTACCGTTCTTCTACCCGCCCCCCCCCCTCCCCGATTCACCTCCATTCACAAACCTGGCTAAGGCTATGCCTGAAATCAGGCTTACTGTAACAGGTTTTACAAATTCTCAAAACCATTAGTAGATAAATTTACATTTTAAAAAGCTGTCATTAAGACATCGCAAGTCACTGAGTGGACGGTGTGGGTTTAATTCGGCCTCAATGCCCACCACAATCGAATTTAGTCGTTGATCGATTTACTCCAAGGGGATTCAACCCGGTTTCGGTTCCGTATCGGTAAGAGGACGCCGCCCGACTATGACCAGGTTTAAGCCATCTCTGTTTGGACGCACTTCCAACTTTCTCAAAAATGAATGCAGCATAGGTCCTATACTCCAAACCCCTACGAATAGAATGACGAGTTTTGTTATATTCAGCAATAAGAAGGAGGACGTTCCCTGTTATCGCTATAAAAAACCACACTCTGGGGACATGTGACGATCATTCGATTGTTGTTAACAATTTTAAAAAGTTATTTACGAATGTGTACGGGATAAAAATGGGAAATATTCATATAGACAGCATGGAAAAATATTTTTAAGCAGGAAAAAGTTATTTATTATTAAAATTTATTAAAATGCCCCAAAAATTGTCCCATAAAAATTTGATTACTTCCTTTCTCTCACAAAACGATGAAGTTATATTTATATGTGCATCAATCTCAATGAAAAATACATCAGAAAGGGAACCCGACCATCTCTAATAAGACGATAAATAAAACCAAACCATCCACAACAACTGCAAATTACTCGATTAAACACGAACATGAAAAACTGGCAAGAATAATGCTACGCGTACTATGCAGTGGCAGCTGGGTGGCTCACGTTCGCATCGATCGGTGATGTGAGACATAAAAAGAAGGGGGTGTGAGATCATTGCCATGTGCACATTTAAGCTGGACGCAGAGAAAGAGAGCAATCAAAGAAACTGCTAGTTGTCATCGTGAATTTAGCAACGGTGAGCGCGTAGACAGGCATGCTCGGCGTTCATAGAGGAATACAGTGCTCACAGTGCGATTCATTGAGAAGCATTTAGCGCTAACTCTTGAATGAAGTCACACCTGAAGAGAAAAGACGGTGGAATGGATTAGGGTACGGTTGTTTCAGAAAGGGGTTAGGACGAGTATTCATTTCATGACCCACCACAAAACTAACTCATTTTAAGGGGGGGGGTGAGGGAAAGGTCGGGACCGTCGTTTGGAGAGCTGCGTCAGAGAAAATCAATATGGCCATTAAGAAAGGTTTTGGATGGGAGTGCGTCTACGTGATACTAAACGTTATAGCACCCGCATATACACTTCGCTGCTTCCTTTGAAAACGTTTGCAGTTCACTTCAAACATGAAACACCTATATTTCCCCACTCTGGGCAAACTATATTCTTGCAAATCCCTATCCACATCTCACTTCATTCTTGAGGTTTTCCACGACCTAAAGTATTTGCATAATCTGTACTGTCATCTTCTTTGCCCACTAGGGGGAGGGGGGTAGTACCACATTGTGTATCTATGCATAGCCATCCAGCACATTGTCCTTAACTAAAAACGTTATTAGAAATGCTTCAGCAGACTCTGGTCTCTCCCCATTGCGTTCGACAGGGGGCATGACTAATATCAGCATCGGCCATATCGCAATCCTTCTATCCTTAAAAAAGTATAGGTTGTGGAGTAGCTTCACATCTTAAACTTCTATGTCACATTTCAGGTTTTTGTTTACATCTGCTGATACGTTTCCGATAAGGGACTTTCATTTTTAAACCATTTTCATATCCGGTCGGTCTATCATCAGAGAAAAAACTTTAAGGAAGTTCGCGTCTTTCCAGCTCCTCCGATCAGTGTAATCACTAAGAGGACGTTGACTAAAATTAATGGCTTATCGCAACAAACGGAAATATACCTTAGTAATGACCGTCGTAAAATATAAAAGTCATTGTGTGTTAATTTTGAAGTGACAAACTAATTAGCGGGAATGCACGTCGAAGCTGGCACGGTATGCGCTTTCTGCATCTCTCGGCTATCAGGTCACTCAATTGAAGTCATCTTTAGATCGAAATAGGGAATGAATGAAGGAGTTGGATTTGAGGCATTATAGTAACTATCGAATTTCGTGGCCATTGCTTTTCAGCTTGACCAGTTGAAACTACGAAACATATAAAATGAAATGAATAATCATAATTTAATAATAATAATAATTAATAGAGGTGCACGAATAAATGAACCTTTAAGTATCGGTAACACCTGTATAATGGCCAAAGGAAGGGTATTGCATTCGAATTGCCACAAGAGAAATCTGTGATGGGTTGCCAATAATCTCGATGTGCGCAGCATATCGTTGCACCTCAGTGCACTAGCCTAAATCCTTAAGCTATTGCAGGTGAGGTTCAATTTTGCACAAATCTATTTGAATACTCTTCGTGCATCTGACAAATCTTGCCTTCTTTGAGGATGCTAACTGCAACTGCTCACTTATATTTAAAAGGTGCTAATCTCAGGTGCTAGGTTCTAGTTGTAGGCTGCTAACCTGAGGTACTCAATTGTGAGTGTGAGCTGCTAACCGGAAGTACCCAGCTATGGAAACGAAATGTTCTCGATATGTGCTTGTCATAGTTTAATAGCAATAAATTTGAATAAAATTACTTTGCATTTAATCACCGATGAGATGTTTCTAAGAGTATCATAGTTTCAGGCGGTATTGTCCTCCAATGGTTGCTATTATTTGGGCATTGTGATCGATCGAGAATGCAATATCACGGCACCCAATCAAGCACTCATTCGTCAGTTCTTCACTATCATCGCCGCAACTATGCGTGCTAGTGCAAAAACCACCGGTCGTCAACTCGCTTCCAGGTATCATTCGTTTTTATTGATTGATACACTGAAATAATCAGGCTACAGGATATGTGCTTAGCTCTTAACGTCTACTTAAGGAGCTTTTATCTATTAACTAGTCTGTAGATTTTTTTTGTTCATTTACCACCAAGCTCGAATCAAACCCCCTGGGTTTATCGACTTCCCATCATTGGCAGATTAGCATTTTTTACGAAGAAATTTATTACTTAAGCTAGCTTGCATTTAATTGTGCTATTTTTTAAACTTGTATTTAAGTTCAAATATTATTGCTGATAATACTTATTGGTGATTGATATTAATTAGTACTACCTGTGGCACGAGAATTAGAGAAGGTGATAGCGAATTAGCAGAATATGTTTGCATCGTTCAGGAACAAATGCAAATAGGCAGTACATAGCCACTATTTTATGCAACAATTTTTGTTTATAGTAAAGGCGTTAACACATATTATAGTTGTAAGAATTGGCAAAGAAGCATTAAAATTACAATTCTTTCTTTCTTTTTCTTTTTTTCTTTTTCTCTTTATCTTTCTCTTTCTCTGCATCTCCCTTCATTTGCAAATATTTAAGAAAAGGTAAAATTTCAACTTTTCTATTATGACATAGAGGTGACTTGTTGTGGTTATATAAAATCTTTCAAACGGGGAGTACTAACTATCGACTTCGTTCACATGAGAAATAAATCGGAAACTATGAACAATGAAAACAAAGTGGCTATAATGTTATGATTTATACCGAGTTCGCATCCTACAAAAGCATTTTAGCAACTTTGTTATTTAGAGACAGTTTTGGTGATTTTATATGCACATAATTGAGCAGCGGTTGTGCCCGTACAATGCTGTCGATGTTTCTTGCTGAGAATGAACCAAAGGATCGCGCACGAATCATTGTCGAGTTGTGTCAGTCATCATTCGAAATGCGAGAACGATTGAAGAGCGAAGGTGCTATTGAGAGATTGGTGGGGAATGATCAACTCAACACTGATATGATACGTCTTCTATGCTCCTATACTCTTGTTGGTTTTTATGCGTTCTTTGCATTTTTCGAGTTTACTGCGGTGAGGTTGAGTCTGTGCATGTTTGTGTTTGTGCACTAATTTCAACTGCTAAGGGCTGGTGCTCAAGTTCTAAAATTTGATGAATATAATCTACAAGATGGGTTGCCCTCGTCCAGCAACTTGCACGTTGCTCCTTCAACTCATGAATGAGTTATGGATGCTTAAACGTCCCAAAAATCTTGCAATCGTTTTTCTAACCACCCGGGTATAAACAAATTTTTGTGACCATCCGGGTATAAACAAATTATCATGTTGACTAATCCTGTGTCCTTTTCCATTTCCTGCTGACGGACAGTAGAAATCATAAGGAATGATGGACAATCTGTGAGAGATCATCCCTATAGCATTCTTCACAATGAATCAATTCGTTTGCAGACCACGTGAATAAATTACCGACCGCTGAATGTAGTCTTAGTAGGTTTATAAGTTCAGTTGGTTGAGGCAGCTAGGAAAATCTCGACCGGTTGAATACTAGTTCAGTGTTCAGCTAGTTGGTCAAAAGAACAGATAAATAGACAGACGCACATAAGGCATCTATGGCATAGTAGACTGTGAGAATAAGGACGGATAATCCCAGTGGAAGTGAATGGGTATTCGGATCATGAACGCATGGTTAACGTATGCACCAACAAATCGAACACCTAAGACCAGCTCCAATCATGGGTACACAAATAAGATGAGAGATGCCAGTTCCGTTGCATGAGCGGAATGTTTGTATCGTCATAGGATGATTTGTGCGATCGGTGGTATGTTGCAAAACAAGAAATGAAAGTGGATTGACGCATTTGTTCAGATGTTTTTTCGATGTTCACTTGAGATGGGTGGGATGGAAGGACGATCAGAGACTTCATTGGTACACTTTGGCAGATCGTTACCATTATCGCTTGTGATGCCTTATTAATTCAGCACTGAATAATTGAGAACAGCAAACTAAATATAACTCATTGTATGCTTACAATTGGATTCTTTTATTAGCATCCAGGTAGGGTTAGCACTTCATTATGTGGTGTTGCTTCTTTAGAAGGGTAAGGCGGATAAAGAATAAAAACTGGATTTAAGGATTTCTGAACGATGGGATATAAAGCAGCCCTACTTCAGAAGCGTCTAAATTTATATTGCTTCAATGAAGTTGACAAATCTTACGACCTTACTTAAGAAATGCTTCCAGCGTCATCCAGAAACAGTATTCAAGATCGAGCGTGTAATATCTAAAGTGTAAATGAACCGTTGCAGTAAATGGTATTTGGAGTTGCTTATTGCAGTAATCATAATTGCTTCAAAATGTATTTTAGGATGCATATGGTCGAACAGCGTTGATTGAGAAAGGCGCTCTTGAACTGCTCATTCAGAGGGTCAGTGAATCGTCGTCACGTCAAGAAAGAGCGTTCATCGTGAATTCCTTTAGGTGATTACATAAATGTATTTCATATTCAAAAGAAGCGGTAAATATTTGATAATTTGCAACATTTATCTTCTTTTTTATTTCTTCTCTGCGTTTTTAATAACTTTTTATTCAAATCCCATTCTTCTTTGTTGTTGAGAAGAGTTGAATGTTTATTTTAGCATCATTGAAAGCAGTTGAACGTTTCCTTTAGAAAGTGAATGAAAGGGGAAGGGGAGAGGGACCCATTCATAAGATTTCAACTCACATGACGAGAATGCATTTCAGCTCCTTTTGTATACTTCAGAGCTTGTTTCCTTCCCCACTGTTTCCTTCCGCATTATTCTTCAGAGTCATTTGTGAAGTGAGGTTGAAACTGATATGCGAGGTGGTTATTTGCATAAGTCCACAAATATTGTTTTTTTTAATGCTCATTAAAACACTTCACTTGGCAATTACCGTTTATACTAAACTATATAGTGACACGTTCAATGAATTGTGCTGAGCAAACATTTAAGAACGATGGCACGAAATCAAATTTAAAGGGTGTGCGCAGATTTTTATTGTTGATAAGTTGATATTCACTACCAGATTTTATGTGGGTGGGGTGCAGAATGATAAAAGAATTGCCAGACATCATCGATTCGCTCGAACCGTTATCGTGTACTAGAGTTTCATTGTTTTAATTTGCAGGCACTTTATTTATTGTTCAGTGGGTTCGGCATATCTATGTCAGAGTAAAGTATATGTGGACACAGTGGTGAGACACATCATCGAATATTTGGATAAATACAGACATCACTGTGAGGTTAGATTCTTTTATTTTTTCTTTGTTATTTAATAGTCCTGAGGTGAATGCAGAAGTGTTATAGTGAGGGAGAGGAGTGTTCTAATTGAAGGAGTTATGGTGATGGCGTATGCGTTTCTATAGCACAGGTAGCATCCGTCACATATGAAGGATTGTCTTTCAGTGAAAAGCGACCCCTCTATAGCTTGATTAATTATTATGTATTCAACTTATCAGAATTCACTTTTCATTTTTCTTGCTTCGTTGATCCTTTCTGTAGCCATTGTAACTATGTTATTGTTATTAAGAAGTATCTAACTAAGTAATTTTGATATCGTATTACCTGAAATGGCTCCTCGGGAGGGTATCGATTCAATGCTAAACGTTAATTCAACTTATTCCAAAATACTTTTGATATTTGATTGCCTGGTATACATGGCTTCCAGTATATTTTAAATTGATCAAATGTGAAGAAAGATTTGAGTTGGCTGAAAAGGAGAGGAGGGAGATCGTTTTTGGAGGGGCACAATGCGAAGAATAATATAGAGTTGACTATGAAGCAATTGTGAAAATGCTTATTAAAGAGCAGATTTGGAAGAAGCATCTTTTCTTTCCGGCTTCCCTTCCTTCCCCGCTTCTCCCTCTCCTTCTCCCTGCCCCAACCCCCTCAGAGGGAGAGATGAGAAATGAAGAAAAAGAATGGAAAGGTTGTTCTAACAATTGCGTCACTTTTATGGAATATACCCATCGTTGCAATTGTTTCAGTTGATTCCATTGGATGAGGACGGCTACGCACCATCGGGATCCGTTAGTCCATTTGGCTCCGAACTGGAGCGCAGAACCGATGAGAAGCTCGGAGGTGTTAAGCGAGCGGTTTGTTTACATGTGTTCTATTAGCGTCTTCAGCTTCGTTGGAGCGCAGGGAGTGGTTCATTGACCCGGATCACTTGAACAGAGAATTTATGACACCAAGTCTCGGCAAAAGTTCAAGTTTTTACACAAAGAATTCGCTATGACTTATGGCTTGTTTGGTAAACGAATAGCAGTTGCTGGATTCCCTCACAAATTTCAATTTTCCCTTCACCCTACAATGTCCTCGAGTTATCGGAACTCCAAGTTTTATTATAAGTGATTCTGACTGTTATTTCTCTATAAATTTAAGCTTTTAATTAGTAAAATAAAGAATGTGTTGGAAGAAATGGTGCGAAGTAATTTTTGGGCTTTTATTCTGGAAATTTTATCTGCTTTGCTTCAAAGAGTTTCACAAACTTCTGAGTGGAGACGAACTGCCAATTGATTCGCCTTTCTTCTCTGCAATCTCTGCATACATCACTAATTTACGCTTCGAATAGTCATCAGTAATGTCGATTCATTGAAGCATTTCATAGGAATGTCTTTTAATTTTTCGATTTTTGAGAAAAATGGAGATTAGGGACAAACTTTAAAGAAATTGTAAAGGGAGAATAAGAAAAAGAAAAGCTTGAATTCATTGAACTGTTACGTTGAAATGGATTTGAATTCTAATAGCACATCATGTACTTCATTCCTCACCAAATTCACGATTAGGGATTGATAGTTTCATTGCCTTTATTCAGCCTTCTAGCATTGCTCTTCTTGCGTTTTTCCAGAAGTGTATCATACCGTCTCGTATTTGTGCATATGTAATTGTGTATGGCTGCCTCTCTGTTCCGTAACATCTACTAAAAGACAATTAAAGCTGGAGTTACGAAGATTGCTGCATATAGTCTACACCATAGGTTGATTGATGCTCTACACCATAACTTGCCTTGATCTATTGGCTTTGAAGGAAATTATACACATTTAAAGGTGAAATTCGCATTCATTTGCAAAGATCACTTTTTTATTAAAATTGGTCAGCGACTTTTTATAGTAGATTAATCGTGGGCAGTCTGGTCATTTGGATTATGAAGGCGCTGTTTTGCTTATTTTACTTCTTTGATAACTTATAAGAGTGAGCCGATCAGTGGTGGCAATGCATTCACGTTATGACATCTGCAAATATTACAATATATAACCGTTCGCAACATTTTTCTGTACTTATTTTTGACTTCAATTCTTGTAGTTGTCCATTCAAGCGGAAACATGGGGTCATCGACAGACGATGAGTACTAAATTTGAACAGAGTCCAAGTGCGAGTCCACAAAGTTCATGGAGTCCTTCGGGATCACCGTTGAGTCCGTCAGCATCGTCGATGGCTGGGACAGTGAGTCCCTCGAGGTAATAAAGTTTCACCTATTGCAGATTTTGAAGATATAAGGTTTGTGGTAAACGGAATGAAGGTGCCGACTTGTCGTTATGAAGGGTAAACTGAAAAGGGAAGGAGAGAGGTTTGAGAAATTGAAATTTATAGCGATTCGCATTATGCATTGCTGTATTCTTGATTATTATCCTCTTTGTGACCTTGAAGATTGACTTTCTTACAGAATTCCCTAAGGACGCATGGAATCTGCAAGTGAAAGAGCACTGGTTTCTGTCAGTCAACTTTGTCTTTTTCATTGTCGAAATACGTTATATTGATTTTTACAATCGATCATATATATATATATATATATATATATGCATATATAATGTATATGTATGTATATGGGAGACATATAATAGGTAGTTTAAATATGCATGTAAATAGATGGACGTATTGTACAAATTGCAGTTCATTCCAAGATATTTCCCTATGGATGGGTGATGCACAAAGTACTTCTGGGTCGGAGACCGATGCGAATGCGACAGTACTTGAAAATGAAGAAGAAGAAAGGAAGAACAATGCCGAAATGGAGCAAGAAGCCTTACTCGACAAACAGGTTCGTCTTCAACTTGCAAAATAAAACTTTATATGTTGTGTTTCGCGTTTGAAGCGGGTATAATCGATTGACTTATTCAATGTTAAATGAACAGTATATACCTATGATTAAACTCTGCAACCATATGACTCTTTATTTGTACGCAGTAAGGCTTCTCGGACTTGTAAGATATAACATCTGTCAACGAAAAAGAGCGGCGAGGGGAGATTGTGCTCGAATCCATGCACTATTTTTTATTTAACACGAAAGCATTCGATCGGCGTCTTCTTCGTTCTTCATATTCTGCGGTCTTTTCGGTGATTGTCGCAAAAGTAGGTTGGTCATTAGCTATCGCCGTGTAGTTAAAAAGTGTTTTACTCTGAGAATAATTTACCTGTTGGCTATTGTGATGGAAATTCTTTAAATAAATGGAGACGAAAGTGTTTTTCAAAAGTGTTATTGCACTTTTAAATGAGTTATGAACAGAAGGGAAATAGGTGCTGCATGCTTTCTTCTGCGAGGAGGACACTTCTTGACAATTGCATAGAGAAACTGCAATTAACATATTCAAACTGCTTATTGCAACAATCGACCTTATCACTACTATTGTTAGATTTCTAATGAATGAATAGTATTCTATTTTTTGAATGCAATTACAACAAATGTCTTTCCATCCCATTAAATTGACGCATAATCGAAAGGTCGACTCTCAATAAATATTTTTAGATAATAATGGGCGAAGTATTCATCTTGTCATGGCAATCGCATGCCGAATTAAATCTTCCATTTCTGGTCACCGAAGAGGTTCGTCTTCATTTAAGTAATTTAACTGTTGAATGAAAAGACACGTAGTACTGTGTGCAGTTTGCTTCGATGATCACGGTAAGCACTGTTCACTTTACGAGACAGGTGACTCGCAGTAGTCCACTTATGGTGCACTTGGAATCCCATGAAGAGTGAACTCGTTTTTCAGCGCTTTAAATAATCGGGCTACCGAAGGGTTATTAGAGTGACTGTTGATGAGATCACCTCTATCCCCCCGGGGCCCATTATGAGCTGCTATCTCATAATGCGTTGTTATCCATTCTCTATACCAAATGTATCTCAAATGTTTGTAAGAAGGAAGTATCTATGAATAACAGTGACATCTATGTCCTTCAGCGAATTTGAGGTGCGGAGGTTCCCAAACTGAAGAAGAGAGTTTCTTTTGGTCTCAGATGCTCTCACTGAAGAGTCAACAGCTGGGCTTCTATTGAGGGATAACGGTTGCGAACTCAGCACCATTTTGATATGTTCTCCAACATCTGATAGAGACATTTGTAGCGATAATATTTTCATTACGGAGGGGGTTAACCTAAGAATTTTTCCACTAACGTTTGTGGCTAATTATCTCACTCTGCAAAATTTGTCGGATCTCCAAAGAACAGCGATATTCGAATGAAATATATTGAGAGAGAGTCTTTATTCAAGGTTATAGAATTATTGCTATTGTTATTAGCAGTAGTAATGAATTAGCTATTGATATAGGTGCTGGACATTCTTTTGCGGTATTTATCGGAGGCACCAACAATGGATATGAAGGCGGCACGTGCATTGAAACGAATTGCACGAAGTGAAAATATGGTTGAGCGTTTTCTTTCACTGCAATTCCATACACGCGTCTTGCACACTCTTCGCAGGAAGCGATGTCGTTTAGCTAGGTAAGTTCATTGTCTTCGCGAGGATGTCGAATTGCTTTTAATATGAATTATGTTTATAGTTTATTCAACTTTCGAAATGTAGAACTATTTTTCTTCTTATATGCATACTCCTAAAAGCAAATTTTTATTCCATCACTTTCACTAAATTATTTTTACTTTTTTCTAATGCTGAATAAAAACAATTTTTTGAAAAATGTTGACTCTAAATTTTGAAATTGTTTCGATTTGCAGTAGAAAATTTATCATTCCTACTCGAGATAGCTCCAAATGTGAAGTAAAAGGGGTCATCGGGTGTGACCTGCACTGCGCTCTAGGGCGCGCATTAGGTTCTTTGTGAGAGGGGGCGAAGGGGAGCAGGACGGAGACAAAGACCTCACGTGTTAGTGTTCAGAGTGCGACGTTTAGTCATTCCCTAGGGAAGACGGTCAGAAATGTTTAACAGTCTCCATTGTCTGTGATACTATTTATTATTTCAGACATGTTCGTCACTGTGACTATTGTTCGCAACACGCTGAATATGGCGATGAAATATTACGTGAATTTGCACTGCATGTCGATTCACCCTTCGGTGCGGCAGTTCTTAAGGATGGATTCAAGTCAGCACAACCGCTCGATCGGGTAAAGGCATGCATCGCCACAGTTCAACTTATTAGGTCTGTCATCCATTTCTTTGTTTGCCATGATTCTCATTTTTAAAAAGTATTTGGTTACTTCTTATTTTCCTTACATCTTTATTGGTTATCTTGTGGAACAGACTTCATTTATGACTACCGAGGTAATGGTGGAGACGAATGAATTGTTCGCGTTCGGGTGCATCGTCGAATCAATCTTTCCTCATCAAGACTATCTAGCCTCTCCTCCCTCCCTTCTGCTGTGTTTCCCATCGATTACGCCATTCCCCCATCCTTTCATAGCTTATTTCCCACAACCACATTTGTGCTCTTCCTAATGTACACTGGCGAATATAATGTGATAACTGCACCGAGGTAAATTGTCAGTGTTGATCGAACGACGGTTTGAATATTTTCCAAATTAGAAAATCTGCCATATTTTAATGGAATAATTTCATCAGATCTTTTATTTCCTTATTTATCAAATCAGTTCACTCGTTTCTCATCCGTCGTCACTCTGCCACGCCTTCTTTATCTTTCTTTATTGCCAACATCTTCCCTAGTTTCCCCCCTTTTGCTTACGGTATTTAAGTGTTGTAAATTCCGAATATAATCACCCATCCGTACATCTTTTCGATCTTTAAATTGTGCCCCTCGCCATCTTGCAAATGGAGGTGCATCACCTTCCTTCCCTTCGAATTCAATACAGTTTCTTTCTTTGACTTGCCCAATTTCCTGCTTACTATTCCAACGTACTACTTATCATAAATGCTTTCTTCCCTTTCTGTGGCGATGCAAAATATTGTAACCGCGGCGAGATTGAACTCGATGCTAAACGGTTGTTCGGGGAATTTTTACATTTTGACTCATAGGCCAATGCAGTCATGTTTGTTCGCTATATATAAGGATTACTTCTTAGCAAAAGAAAGTTTTACTTATTGTTTTTGTGATCACAGAAATAAGTGCCACGTTCCTCTATAAAGAGATCGTTTTTCGGGAAGTCAAAGAAAAGATAGAACACACCATGAGAAATGCATAGATATATGGTAGCTTGAATTGTGCATTGTTTTTATAGGCGGATAATTTTAGGGATGAAGTGAGACAGTGTCGAATGTTTGTCGAATATCGACCTGTCGATTACTTGGTGGAATATTTAAGAGGCATACTAATGAGTGATGATTTCGAGAGTGCCCAGGAGGAAACGACCTACGAAAATGGGGTGAGTTATAAGCTTCATTCAAAATAGGATATTAACAGCACTTTTGCAGTGAATTCTTACTTGTAAGTCATCGAACTGAAAAGTTTAAAGGCTTTCAAAGTAGATTAGGTGGTCGAAATGCAAGAGATTTCAAAGAAGTCGTCATTTCTAAACTTTTTAAAGGGGTCATAATGTCATCGGGGATACTGCTTCCTCCACTTTTTCAACCGCCCAAAAACCATTGTTTTCCCGAAACAAACCGTTCTTTGCAAAATCTTGAGCACAGGTACCATGATCGAAAGTTTTTTAGATTCCTTTATCGAATAGTGAACCAAACGGTCGCTGGATCGACGCAAAAAATAATATTCCAAATACAATAAAATCATTGAAGACCCATATTTAACACCGAATTTTACAAATTGGTTTCTGTGGTTGTTGAGCACTTTCATGTGTCATCGTCCCTCACGCATATTTACCTAGTTGGATTTCATATAAACGACAAATCGCGGTAATTCGCTAATAAAACAATGTACTCGGCGCTCTATGTTAGGTGCGATGCGAAAGTCTGAGGTAAAGGTGCAATCTACTAATTGAATGAGGGGAACTGTTGTGATGATTGGCGATTTCATCTGGATTACGATCTTCCATGCAAGAAATCGAATTGTACTTAGCTTCATACCCCTTTCTTTTCTCGATTTGTTATCACATTGTTTTTGAGAGAGTGGGAAATTCCTGGCTAATATATTCACCTGTGAAGTGCATTTTCAGCCAAAGACTTTCTATCAAATAGTGAGTGTATTGTCGACGATAGTGCCCTCTCGTAATCTGACCTCACAGATCGAATCGCGCAATTCTCTTTATAAAATGCAGTTCGGTGCTGATGCTGAGTGTCTGCTACGGGTTCTAAAGCAAAAAAGCGTCGATCCAATACCAGATCTCATCAAATTCGTGAACCTAGAAGGAACTCTTATTGATGCGATACCAAAAGAACGACTCACTTCAGGCAGCGAGTATTTCAGGGTGAGTGTTGTTGGCCTGGGCCTTTTCCTTGATTCAGCCTCAAACTATGCGAGCACAGGCAAGCCCAAATGAGGGATTTTAGTTGGAAGGGAAACGAGGAGAAACTCTGTGTGAATATTTTATCGAGAACAATTCATCATTTAACGAGCATTTTTGATTTCAAATTTTCTGAAAACTCAATTGTCTATCTAATTATCGTTATGCTGAATGATTGAGTAATAATAGTTTTTATTCAGCGATTATCCTTAGTGCTTTTTATCTTTTTCGTTTCATCTGCAAGAGCAAATTCTCGTCATTTCTGTTTACTCACAAATGAAGTAGGCTTGTGGTTACATTATTCTAGATGGACGCAATGATCTTTGATTGTGAAATCCTACCAAGTAGGCTTGTGCAGCCTGCTGCTTGTGCATTGAAAATAATTGAACAAATTTGTGATGCAAACTTCTTTCTTGGTTATCTGTGATTGAATAATCTCTGAATTAATGAAAAAGCTCTATCAAAGGTCTTTATTGAGCTCAAATCTCACCACTGGATTCACCTTGAAATGAGAAGAAAGCATTTATTCGGATAACATTTGATTCGAAGAAGAAAGTCACACTTGAAATGATGTGATTTAATTAAAAGGAATGACTGAATGAAGGTGGAGTTGCGATTAGAGTTTCGTACTTCACTGTCGAGGTGATTTCATTTTTAAGGAGTTTAGTGCTAAAATGATTCCACTTTCAGGGTATGTTCGGAAATGCGTTCGTTGAGCAGAGCACTGGACGCGACACGTTCACTTTTAAGGAAGAAGAGGAGCACTGTTCGGAGTCGGAGTTTCGTCAGTTTCTTCATTATCTCTGCGGCTGTCGATCGACTGAATGCTTTACTATCCACAACGCTCATGATGTGATTACGATGCTGCAGGTATATTCTCGAATAAATCTTTGTTTTGTAAGGAACCAAATGGGTTGTGTAGCAAAAGTGAACGTTTTATTCTTTTAGCGGAATTGTACCCAACAAAATGCACATAAATTCTTTAAAATTAACAGAGTTCATTGAAAGAGCTAGATGGGAAATGGTTGAATTGGTATTTACATGCACAAATCAAATAAAGCTCTGGAAGTAAAGCTGAATGAAGGGCACACTGAGCGTCGGAATAAAATAGACGGCTTGCCTATTAAAGCTGCCCTAAACGCTATGCTTGCTGCTGTCTAAGAAATCAGAAGCAACTGTGTGGATGGATTCCATGGGAATAGGATGTTTTAATTGATCGTAGTAATGATTGAGTGGTGCCAATGATCGAAGATCAATTCGATTGAGGTATAGACATCGCTCATTAGGGTTTATTGTTTCAGTTAAGCGATAGATACCTTTGTTCTGCACTCACCGATATGCTATTATCAAGCGATGGCCCTGCGATGTACTACATAAGTGGTGAGACACTGGCTGAGTTTTTGAGTGCTTCAATATGTGCGGGTGCTGGAGCAACACAGCTGCTAAGGGATGCATGCATTTGTGTTCTTATGAGGTTCGTTACATCAGAATTCATTATTTTGCCACATCCGATTTACTTTCCAATCGATGAATAAATACTGCTTCATTTCTCGTTTAGTCGAGTTGATGTGAATCTCTATCTAAATTCCGGGAAAATAAGTAACTGCTATTAAAAGCATTTGAATAAAAATTCCTTCCCCTCCTCCTTTCTTTTCCCTAAAACTCTGAAGATTGCTTACTCACATATGTCTGAAATGTTATACGCCTTTCATGTACTTCGCAAATAAAAATAAGAGTGCTATTGCACATAAAAGTAAGGGTGGTATTTAAAATATGCATATCTACTCGGACGCTCAAACTTTTTGCCTCAGACATGCGACCAATATGCTCGGAAAATTCTAGGCATAGAGGTCCTCTTATAATTTGCCCGCTTTTAGAAATAGACTACCATTATTTGAGAGGGAACTTGCTATAAGCTGCAGCGGTAGTTTTGAGAAGCGGTGATTAATCGAAATACTTCAGTATATACATCGAACTGAGCTAAAGTGAACCGAGATGCCTCGGCTGCTTTCAGAATTTTTAAGACGTGCTAGTCATGATATTCAGAAATCCTGGTAATAGCCGCAGCGTCAAAAGAGAACATCGAGTCCTTCCTTCTTCCTTCCATTCTAGCATACATCTAGTCAAGAACCTTATATTCAGGGGGTAAAAATGTTATTACGATGTTCACCATCGCATCTTTGCATAAAATCGTTCAGATAAAAATATCTAATGTTTTAAGAAAACTCCATTCTTTTGGAGCCCTTTTAGGAACTTTTTTCGATCTTTATGCTCGATAAAGATATAAAACCATTGATTAGTGCTTGAGCCGAAACGTTTTTATCTTCCCCCTATGATAGTTGATTGGCAAGTTGTTTTGAATTTTTGCATAGTTGAAGTTTTCTGGCTTCTGGTTAGAGGCCTCAGATTAGGGGTAGAAGGAAGTGATGAGGAAGAAGATTCAGTATTTGAGGTGCGGGCACTGTTTATGATCTATAGTGGGGGCGTGAATGCGAAATGTTTTATTTTTTGACAACAGCAACACTGAACAGTACCCATCCCCAAATGTCCGCAATATGCTAACGTTCAAGGGTATGTGGTCGGCAGATTCATGTTGCTTGTCTGAGACAGCAGATACTGATTACATTGGTCACTTCCTTTTGACTTGTTCATAATGAAGGGCGAGGGTTCCATTCTTTCTTCTTTGACTCAATGATTCCTGTTGTCTTTTTAGGTATTCTACGGAGGAGGAAGTGTTATGTTCGTTACGACAGCTCGCCGGTAACACACCAGCCGTCGATGCTTTTATTGAACAGCTCACTAGTTTCATGCACCGTAATATTCTTAAAAATCGTTATATTTAACGTTAAAATCGTTACATGTAATTGAATTTTTACATTTCATTGCAGAAAACTGTGTCAAATGTAACAGTCCCCAACCTAAGAAGATTTTGCTCGATTTTTCGCTTATTGAAGCTGCCATTTTCTGTTATTTTAATTCCCGAAAAAAACGTTTTCTGACATCCTTCGACCCAACCAAAATAAGAAAAAATATGAGGCGTACTAATGGAAATGAGGCTAACACACCCCCTTTTTGCAAATCAGCATTTCACCAGCTGAACCGTAGTGCAAATATTCCGAAGATAAAGAAACAATGCCTCATGTACGTCTCCCTACAATTTTCGGACAAATTGGCCGTAGCCCATACTCGGTCAGCTACATAGCAGATACGAGTGCGAGGTTTTATTTCATTTTAAGGATGCCTAACTCGTAAGGAAGGTCATCATTTACAAGAATCTTTGTTTTTGGGGTTAGAAAATTGGACTTCCTCGAATGTTTTTCTTAAAAGTTGTTATCGATTTGTTGGTAGTCTGTTTGGCTTATATACAAGCAGTGACGGTAATTGATGCGGGTGTTTTTGTGATTTTTATTATTATTTTTGTGCTTAGAAAATGAAAGACTCAAAGCAGCGACAATCAGATTACTTGACAGTTTTGAATGAACGAAACCAATTCGACTAGCGCCAAAAGACTTGCTCATTTTGAATTGCAGAGGTGATTTGGAGACTGCCATTTGGCTTCAAATCGTGCTACTTCAGAGTGTTATCACTTAATAGTGTGAAAAGACCGGTTTTCAGTGTCTGTTAAGCGACCAAGTCCCACCCATTCAGAAGTATTGATTCTGTGCCTCGTATCCATAAGTGTGTGCATATTTTAGCATTCGCATAATGTTCGTTGCGAAAGGTTCTTCCTCATCCGCTGATAATCTCCACGCTTTATATTTTAATGGTACAAGCAGCAAAAAGTCGTGCCCCTCCCATCCTCCCCCCTTTCACTAATAGTTTCCTTGAACACCTTTTTAAACTCTGGGAAGACGTAACCTTGTAGATGCACTTAGAGGCTATATGATATTCCACTGCTGGTTATATTTTTCTGTTCCATCTGTCTGTCATTGCTCTCTAAGGTTTTATAGTGTTATTTGTTTCGTTGACTTGTTTGCTTTGCATGAAAGCATTGACGAATTGTTGCTGGCCATACATCAAACTATAATCTCTACACAAAGGGGACTCCTGCTGGGAGTTTAAGATTCGTAGTGATAGCAGTGCACCACATCATGGCTCTTTCGCCCTTCATCGATACGAAAAAACAAATTTAGAAGGCCTAGCATTCCATCCAATAAGTACATGTACAATGTAGCTTTGAAATACGGTTCCCGCGCTGATCTTCTAATTCCTGAACGCTTAGGACGACAACACGTTCAACTTGCTAGGAAAGTGTTCCGAAAATTGGGCATTAAAAAGTTGGTACCCTGGCTATCTATGCACCATATCGATATATTCCCTGCATTCTCTCAATGAAGTAATAATAGCAAGTTAATAGAGCTTTCAGCAAGGCAATTTTTCTAGAAATTACGCCGCTGATTTGGAGCCTCGCTAGCATTTCTCTCTATTCAAATCACAAATGGGCGCGCTCTCTGCCCTCCCCCTCTCCCCACCATTTGAAGCCGACTTCATGTTCACATGACAATCGAATGGAAAAATACGAAGGGGGGCATTAGGAATGAGAAAAAATCAGCGGAAAGAAATAAATTTTGGCCGCTTGACAACTTTATCTTGCCTCTCTCCTCTGCCCTCCTCCCTCCCCTCTAACAGACGAAGCCGCAAGTGAGTTCAGACATCGTAAGCTCTCCTACGACCCAAATTGGTTTTGTAGAGTTTTTCGATACTCTAACGACCTTTCACGAGCACTGAGATAGGGGTAAACAACGACGGATCAGCTTACGAAAAATTATTTAGCAGAAGTGATCCCACCGAATCAAAGTCAATTATTACATCGCAAATGATAGTCAACTGGCAATAGACAGTAGTACGTTTCACCACTAAAGTCACAGCCCCGTAATCAGCCGTCACCAGCTTAGTATCAGGAATGAATGCGATAGTTGCCTTGAGTCATTTTACAACCCGCCGTGAGCTGCTTTTAAAAAATTGCAGTACTTGTGTTTCGCTTGCAGAACAATCTGCGTTTATCGGAAAATCGCTTATCAGCGGATCGCCCCAATTCGTTTTCCCCCTTCCCTAATAATCCCACTTTTATACATAGTACAAGCACAACAACAAGATCTTTTTCATGAAGGAGTCAAACTGCGGAGAGTAGCATGAAGTTCTTCAATTTTACGTGTCGCGGCTATAGTCGGTGCCTTCGCATATGAAACTTCCATTTGAGTTATATTGTCCATACGAGCATGACAAGATTCATACTGAAAAAAAAAATGAAATTTTTGATTCACTGTGGTGTGAAGCATTTTGAATCCTCTGAAAACTGAGTTCGAACTCTTCGTCTATCGCTGCCTCACTACATCGCCTCGGCAAAATTCTCTTTTCCCGATATCGTATGAACCTTATTCATTAGCTGCATTTATTGCCGCTTCAAAAGACTCTAAAAATGCATAGCCCTTTTGACTTCTTTCTCTTTTCCTTATAATATCTTTACAAAAAATCTGTTATAAGGTGTCAAAAGTGCACATCAACAGCGTAAATTGTAAAGGAAGACTGAGCTCTGCACTGGAAAGTTGGCTTTCGCTCACATAGGGGACAGGAACGGAAAATGAGCAGAAAGTTTTTTGAGCTATAAAGAAATCTTCTGAAAAGGCGAAAATCCCATCACTACCATTCCGATCAGCAACGCAAAGCATTCGCTGCCCACTGAAATAATGCAGCTACATACGAAAAATGATGTGGCGCAATTAATTGAGCCACAAATAAAACAAAAAAAGCAGCGATTGGCATATAATTAGTTCGCAATCAATCAAAATTCAACAACCGCATTCTATATTACAAATATGGCATATTTAGAAAGATGGCAAGAGAGATGCGTTTTTGCCCCTAAATAAAGCTTAAATATTGCCTCTTAGTTAAACAGTTCAAGAGCAGTAATCAAACCATTTCATACAGCAAACCAATTAACCAAAACTTTCGAAAGCTCCTCCATTGTTTCTCTTCTCGATGTACCACTGAATGGTAACTAAAATTTTATTGGGGAGAGAAAAACTAAGAGGAGAAGCATATTTCCATGCCGTGAACCTTTTCACAAAGCATGATAAAAACGGTCAAGTGTATTCCTTAATGTGAATCGTTTTGAACATGCTTTGTCAACCCTTTTCACACTTCCAATCAAGGATTATCCAATTACTTACTTACTTAGAAGTCGTTATTCAATGGGATGTCCCTGTCGCAACAGACAATCCAGTGACGACGTTCCGCACGATGCCCTTCCATAACGATCTGTCTACTCCTTTTCTTCTCCATGTTGTTCCTACATTTGTCTTGAGAAAGTCTTCCCATCTGCGTGGTGGCCTTCCTCTGGGTCTTTTGCGATCTCTTGGATACCAGTGCAGTATTCTGGCGCTCCACCTATTGTCATCTTTGCGTGCAACATGGCCGGCCCAGCGTAGTTTGTTTGACTTGTATTCAATTACTACGTCCTTCAGCAACGTTCTTTGCCTTATCACTTCGTTTTTCACTTTATCGCGGAGCGATATCCCGGGCATTGACCTATCCATTGCTCGTTGTGTTGTTTGTAGTTTTTTCTCTTCTGCGGCTGTTAGCGCCCAGGTTTCGCTACCGTATGTCATTGCTTTCAAGACTGTAGAATTGAACAGTTTTGCTTTCGTTCCTCGCTTGAGTTTTGATTTTAGGACATCAGATATTTCTTTGAATTTACTCCAGGCGGCTGTTTGTCTTCTAGTGATTTCTTCCTTCAGATCGTTGTCCATCCTGACTGCTTGTCCCAAGTAAACGTAGCTTTCCACTTCTTCTATATGCTCGTTGCCAAGTTTTATTCCGTCGCAAGGCAAGTCTTTTGACTTCATGAACTTGGTTTTAGTTTTGTTGACCTTCAGACCGATTTTTGCACCTTCCCTGTCCAATTCCATCAGCATTTTTTGTAGCTCATCCGTTGAGCTACCTATGAGGACAATGTCGTCGGCGAACCTTAGGTGGTTTAGCTTCTCGCCGTCAATTGTAATACCTTCTGTCCAATTCAACTTACGCATCACCATTTCGAGGCAAGCAGAGAATAGCTTAGGAGATATCATGTCACCCTGCTTGACCCCTTTACAGACTGGGATTTGTAATTCGTTATTGAACAGGGTAATGCACGTGAAATTGTCCTTTTGCGCTGACTGAAGTAGTTTAATGTAGCCGGGGTGGATTCCTTGGTCCTTTAGTGCTTTGAGCACTGCATTGACCTCCACGCTATCGAACGCCTTTTCGAAGTCCACAAAAGCTACTGCAAGTGGGATTTTGTATTCGCGGCTCCGTTCCAGTAGCTGTGTTAAGGCGAAAATATGATCCCTCGTACTGCACCCTCTTCTGAAACCGGCTTGCTCACGCGGTTGCTGTTCTTCTAGCGCTGTGGACAAGCGGTTAGTAATGATCTTCGTGAAGAGTTTATACACATGCGATAGGAGGCTAATTGGTCTATAGTTTGTGAGGTCTTCCTTATCGCCTTTTTTGTGGAGTAGGATGGTTTTTGATTTTCTCCAAGCGTCTGGGATATCGGCGACCCTGAGGTATTTGCTGAATCGTTCCGCCAGCGTCTTCCACAAACAATGCCCACCTGCCTTCAGTGACTTTACGGTGATTCCGTCCACACCGGGTGCCTTGCTGTCGTCCATTTTTGATAAAGCGTAGCGCACTTCGCTCACTGTTACTGGTGGAATATTAGAATTTGCTTCACTGAGTTGAGGTGCGGGTATCTTCGTCTGAGAAGCGGATAGGTGAGTGTAAAATTCTTCGCAGATTTTTTCCATGCCTTCGCGAGTTGTTATCCTTTCACCGCTTTTGTCTTTCAGGGCATTGAGGTTGTTTCTGTACATACCCCGTTTTCTTCTACGCTTCTTCAGACTTTTGTTTTCCTCGACAGTTTCCAAGAGGCGTACCTCGCGGTATTTTCGGATGTCTTCCGACAGTCTCGTTCTAATTTGCTTGTTAAGAATCGAGTATTCTAGGATATGAGCTTTGTCTCTTTTCATTTCTTTCCTTTTTTGAAGCAGCTTGCGCGTGTCGTTTGATATTCTCCTTTCAGCTTTGTTTGGCTGCTTTGATTCTGCCTTTTTTATGACTTCGTTCAACTGATTCATGAACGACTGGTAGTCAGCGTTTATGTCGCCCACAAGTTCCCATTTGCGACGTTCAACTTCGGCTATCATCTTCTGTTCGTCAACTACAAGGCGTGATGCTCTCCTTCTACCTCCTCGTGGGATTGGCTTCAAAGCGAGGTGCACTTTGGCTCGTAATAGTCCGTGGTCGCTCCCTGTGTTGAAGAGTGGCACTACCGCTAAGTCGCGGAGAATCGATCTTTTTTCGTCAGGATGAAGTCGATTTCGTTTGTTGTTTCCGCATTAGGGGATATCCATGTCCATCTGCGCGAGGGTTTCTTCCTAAACCAGCTGTTTCCGACGTAGTACCCCCAAGTCTCTGCCATTAAGGCTAGGCGTTCTCCTCTGTCGTTTTTGCCACCACTTCCGTACTTCCCCACATACTTCTCGTCTGGTCTTCCTTTGCCTAGCTTTGCGTTGAAGTCCCCCATAATAATACTGTAGGTGGACTTGGCTCTTTCTGCCTGGCTGAGACTTTCGTAGAATTCTTCGATCTCTTCATCTTCACTTTCGGAAGTTGGGGCGTACACCTGTATGACCTTGAGACTTGCTTTCCATTCAGATTTAGGATGAGAGTGCCAACACGACTTGAGTGCAGCTGGCAGGAAGCAATTTGCGCAGCCTGTCGCGAATAGCGAGTGCATGCATGAAGGCTCATGCCGTCATAGCGACTCGCTGGCGCCGCTGAATAGCAAAAGACGGTCAGCCGTCTCAGCGGCGCCAGCTAAGATGGACAGCCGATGCATCTGCACCGGAAACGAAACAATGCTAAAAGGAATCATGGCCACAAAAAGAGGCGAGAGACCGAATCGGAAAGAGTCAACGTAATGGAAGGCGGAGTTGAGCAAAGGGATATAAGCAGCCCAAGCTCAACTCCGCCATTCGCCTGCTAGCCATCGGCCACTGAGTGGCCTTCAACGCGCTTCGCCTCCGTCGTCCGTCGCCTCCAACAGTGCGTCGCCTTCAACAGTGCCTCACCTTCAACAGTGCGTCGCCTTCAACAGTACCTCGTCTTCAACGGTGCCTCGTCTTCAACGGTGCCTCATCTTCAACAGTGCCTCATCTTCAACGGTGCCTCATCTTCAACAGTGCCTCACCTTCAACAGTGCGTCGTCTTCAACAGCGCCTCATTTTCAACAGGGCTTCGCCTTCGGTCGTCAACAACAGTGCTTCGTCCTCGTACGCCTGCCATTGTCTCGTTTTCGTTCTACACTGCTTCCACTCCAGCAGTAAATCTACTGAACGTGAGTATTTTGTAATCCTTCCAAACATAACTAGCCCAGCTCGTTCAGTACACAGCCCACTTTTCTCCGACGATGAAGCCGACTCCTCCCCTTGTGCTTCTTCCTTCACCACGGCCGAGAAACATGACATCGCCGTTTTTCCATATTGCCACCAGATCTTCCCTTCGTCGTGTTTCGCAAAGCCCTAATATGTCGCAGCATATTTTCTCTTTTTCTTCGAAAAGCAGAGTCAGGACGTCTTCCCTCGTTAGGCCCCTGCAGTTGTAGGTGCATATCGAGAGGTTGAGTCATTTTGGTACGTCGGCTATGGCACCTGAGATTCTTGGCAGCCTCTCATCAACCGTCGACCGATCAGTCAACGTAGTTGACCGTATTGGTTGGCGTGCAGGGTATTGAGATCCATTTGCTTTTCCGTACTTCATGCGGTTGCAGCCTAAGAAAGTCGCGTCACCCGCTGGCTAGGCGGAATTATCCAATTGCTCTCTATATATCATCTATGGACCATTTTAGTAGAAGAGATTTTGTGATTTTAATCACTAATTTCGTCTATCGTTTATCGGATCATTGCCATATCATCCACCACCACAGCGTACACTGAAGGCCACTAGAACGCTTAACAATAAGTGGGACGATGTAGAAGAGAATCAAATAAGTGAGAGCAGAAAGAATACCTGTGAAAGGAATTTCAACGTTGATGTGTGCATCTTTGCAACTCGTTTATCCCACACCTCTTGAACATATGTTTTCAGCTGAAATATTTCTTTTAAACTATAATAAAGTATCTCAAAAATGCCCATTATATCAAAGTTTTCTGGCTTTCTTTAGGTAGACACTCTGCAATACGTAACTTCAAAGATGGAAAGAAGCCCATATTGAGCGAAAAGAAATGAAAAATGGATGAAGCTAATAAATGCGATGCTTTTTCGGCAATAAGTATTAGTTAATCACTAAGCGTTTAATGATGGTTGTACAAACAGAAAATATTTCGCTTCTTATAGAAGAACGAAACAACCTACTTGGAAAGTTATAAGGACACATCCCGGCAACCAACCATTTTTTATGAACAAGTAATAGACGCGTTAAAAATAGACAATAAAGGTTACATTCAAATAACCATGTAACCGATAAAGAGAGACCGATAAAGATATAAAGAGTAACAACGTCTCGCCACGACATTTCCCAGTCCACTTTCACTTCCTTTTGTATTTCATTAAGTTCGATGAGTAAAGATTATGATATCTCTTCACCTGATCAGCATCCACTAAATCTTCCTTGGCGTTCCGTATGACGATATGCGCAATTTCGAGGAAAAACCTCGGAATTGGTGCGAATCCAATAGACTCCGTTTCTACGGCGATCATCTTCTTCAGCTCATCGACGGTTAGCCATTCGAGTGGCTAAATAAACGAAACCTAATATAAATAAAATAATGGTGCACGAAACAGCAAGAATACATTGAATACACGTTGTTGATAATGCATATCTGTTTAAATAAACAACTTTTGAAAGATGAAAGCATTTGGGTACCAACTTTGAAAATCAGATATAAAGAAAGGTACATGAAAAACTTCTGCTAGTAAACACTGATGCTTCTTGAAGAGATGATATTTGACCTTGTCGGATTGATCGCAAGACGTTAAGTTGCATATTGGAATATTTGAACTATTTGAAGGAGGTGCCAGTGAAACGAGGGGAAAGCAGTCTCTGCAATTATTTAAAGGAAATCTGAAGGAATTAAAGTAATGAACAGAGTGAAGAAAGATTTAAAGGTAGCATTAATATGCATCGTTAAATTCAATGTTATGTTTCACTTCCTTCAAAGCTGGTTAGGTGAGTCTTTGGAGACAACTAGACAGACATACTAAGCTCACTATCACAACAAGTGCTGTAGGCAGACTGGAATGTCAAACAAAGCTCGGAGATCCTCAAACATCGACCACACCTTACTTTACTTACTAAAAAAAGTTAAGAAGCACACCAGAAGGTTTGCACGATATGCGCTTTTGCAATGTCATTCATGTGGAACGCCTTCCCACCAACTTTTTTTCTAGAAGTTAACGACTAACTAGTTATTGTAGGAATCTTTGTATGATATATTACACTCACAAACTTTCACAGCTATAGCTTCACTGATCCGCACTGAAGCTATAGGGAAGATGGACGCATATAAACAAACTCACAGATATTAACAGCTGCTATCAGAAACGTTTATAAATTCGAATCACCGGCTATTATTTGCAGAACGAAAAATCGTTATTAAAAACCTAAATTTAAGAAGTAAATAATATATGAGTAGATAAGTAGTGATGTAAGAGTGAAGCGATGACAAACATATCCACAAAAATACATTCGCGTATGCACTAAACAAAGGAATTTTCAGGAATCGAACTCACAATAATTTCGCATTTGTGCCTCTTCTTGAGGTCAACGGCCATCCAAAGTGGCACACAAACGGGCATTCCAGCCTCGAATGGACCAACATCACCACAGATCAGGTGCAGTTGATCTTCATTGAAGTTTGGTTTGATCTGCAATGTCACATCTTTCACTTTTCCTAGTCTCTAATTAACTTAAAAAAAAACTACGCAAACCGCATAAGATTTTCATAGATTATATGTCTTTATACCTTCTCCTAACAAAACAGATTTTCATTCAGATGCATTTCAATAATGAAATATCGCCAATAAATCTTCGATGAGGATATTCCAAATAGATTATCTAATTCAATCAACGCAGATTACATTACTAATCGGAATTCTGTCTCCTCGTGCACAAAAAGACAGATCTGGCAAATATTCTCAACAATGTGAGACTAGATGAGAGAAAAGAAAGAGCAATGGGTAACAAAATCATTTGACGCATATGTTGTAAGCCAGTGTTCATTTCACAACGCCTAAACACGTAACAACAATTATCCCTCATTACTCGACGCAAAGGTGAAACTCTTCTGGGTGCAAAACCACTGCAATATGGTCATCGATGGTCAGCAAACAATAGCCATACTTGAAGTGCTCCCCGTCATCAAAAATTTCAGCTGTGAACGTGTAGTGCTGCAGCTTATGACTCTCCTTTCATATCCCCTCTTGGCTTGGATATGTAACGATATATGATAATAAACTTCAAGTTTTTATTTTACGTGACGATCCCCCTCCCCCCCCCTCCCAGCTCACTGCTTGTTTTAATCGAAAAAAAAAACGTTACAACGCAGCTAAGCGAGAAAAATAAGTGAGAAAAACATGCAAATTTGACTTTCTCGCTAGATTACAGCTCATTTGAATGCATGCAAAAACGAACCATTATCCACTCATTTTCGGATAGGAACTCACATTGTTCAGGTTCCATTCCACAACGGCGGCAGTCGCCTCAACGCCGAACTGCGTCAATTTCAGGCTCGGTTAAAGTTTAGCACAGTGCTCCTAAACATCGACGCATCTATCAATAAAACTGCTGCAACTACCTGAGCTCCATTATGCAATTTCCTGCGGATATGCTGCACACACAGATAACTGAAAAGTGAAAATATCACATCCCACCCTCCTCTATCGGTTCAACAAAAATCTGAGGCTTGCCCTCATGTCTCCTCCGCAGAAAAAAAAACTACAAAACCTTCGTAACAGATTTTCCGACTCGATGAAATTTCACGTTCAAACGTTGAGAAAAACATCAGGACATCTACCTAATAAATATAATTTTGAGGTAAGGCAAGTAAAGACCGAAAATTTTTAAACCATCAAATGTATAAAAATGAGGAATGTAATCCTCTGAGAACTTGCTTCGCGAGAAATGAAGGATAAGCGTGCCAATAAGTTAACTAAAATACTTCGACTAATCTCATACTTCTCAAAATCACCGATTTTTACAACCTCAGCCAAATTACGAGTCTCTTAGAATTTGAAGTCGCCGATTATATAAGTAGGACCTTGGTATCTATTTTCAGGTAGTTGAAGCTAGCTAGCAGGCGGATGAAGTTGTTGTTGAAGGTCAAATGCTCCCCATTGAGTGCTTTCTGTTCCCAATTTCATGGGATCTACCTAGATCAGAAAAAAGTCTTTTTTTTTGAAAACTCGGGCATTAAAAATGGAAAAACTCGGGCATTCGAGCATATCTGTGGAAGAGATGGCCGTTACACGGCAAGAATCTGGAGAATGTTACAACTAATGGCCGTGTTGTTACGATCTCTAGGAACTAGAAATATCATTGTTAAAAAATTTTCCGTTGAAAATATTTTACGACGAAGTAAACAGTATTTTCACAGAACCTTTGCGAGTTTTCTCGGTCATAAGTCCACACTGAAAAATCCAAAAGAACCTTTCCCGATGAGAAAGCAATGAAAAACGCATCGGAAAGCAACACTTTGTCTAAAGAGGAAAAGAAATTTTTTTTAATGTCATAAAACCGCAATATATCTGAGGTGTTTTACGGGGAGATTGCTTGCTTACGGATGCACCACAGTATCTCGCTATAGCATTGTATGAAAACATTTCTTCCCAATCGCAAAACGCTCTTTTCAAGCGGAAGTCCTTACATTCCAGCACATTTGCTTTCATAAGGCTACAAGGTTGCACCTTCACCTACGCCATGTCATGACATGGCCATCCTCTCCGCGTACCAACAGCTGTGAGGCGAAGTGAAAAATTACCAAAATTTTGGAAAAACTTGATTTCAGCAAGGCCTCCTTTATTGGAAAACCCATGGCTACTTTCCAAAAAGAAAACCATCATTTGACTGGTCCAACGTGCTCGACGTATACATGTGGATTCTAAAGGCCGCCACCTCTGGCAACCCAGTCCAGACCGGTGAGGGTAACATTAGCCACAAGCGCAGGCGCAAGAGAGAGATAGAGAGAGACCGCGCGCGTCTTCACCGAGCGACGCGGCACTGGTCACTCTTAAATAAATCGCCGCAACAAATGTGAAAATATACAGTAAGGAAACGAGATTCGAACAACGAATTTCGATACATTCGAAAGAGCATTAAAAGCTCTATCAGAATCAAAAATAATCTCGGACAAAAACAAGAACTTTTCTATTAGATCGATTTTTTATATGACGTGCAATTGAGGAAAATTGCATGGTCATCGATAAATCAGGCCTATAACTGTATAAAGGAACGAGACTTGGGAAGAGTGACTAGGTACATTCGAAAGAGCATTAAAAGCTCTATCAGAATCAAAAATAATCTCGGACAAAAACAAGAACTTTTCTATTAGATCGATTATTTATATGCAGTGCAATTGAGGAAAATTGCATGGTCATCGATAAACCAGGGCCTATAACTGTATAAAGGAACAAGATTTGGGAAGAGTGACTAGGTACATTCGAAAGAGCATTGAAAGCTCTATTAGAATCAGAAATAATCTCGGACAAAAACAAGAACTTTTCTATTAGATCGATTTTTTATATGCAGTGCAAGTGACATAAATTGCAGTGTCGCCTTATTCGTTATCTCATACGTTATAGTTGTGCATTTATGACATTGTTCTTAATGAAGAACTCAATTCATGACATATCTTGATGATTTAATGAATTGACAAAATCATTCGTAAATTACATTAAACTCGTTGTGGCTCCTTATGGATGGACCTTTCATGCGATTGTACATGCACCAGTTAAGAATTCTTCAATTCGACAGTTATGGGTTTCCTTCATTTCTTTTCTTTCCTGTATAGGCATACTGGTAATGGGCAGTGTAGGTCCCCTGGGCGATAGAAAAGCCAACCGACGCATTCAGCATGTGGTTAACTGCATTGCCATACGCTGATTGCATACAACACTTGCTTTCCGACATAGACCCGTCAGGATTGAGAAGGGAAAAGCGATTCGAACGCTGCATACTCCCAATTGGAAGAATTGAAATTTTCATGACAGCGGACCACAAGTGCTTACAAGGCAGGGAACCTTCAATGTAAGTAGCGAAATGACTGCTAACATTGAAGTGCGCAACTATAGCTAAAAAGCCAGTTCGCCAAATGTGGAGGAGATGAGGAAGAAGATGGGGCTGTCAAGAACAGTCATTTCGAACACTAATCTAGAATGGCTGAATAACGTTTAGAAGAAGCACTTGCCATAGGTGCAATTTACATATGTTGTATGCAATCAACATATGACAATGCATTTAACCGTATGCTGAATGCGCCGGTTGGCTTTTCTGTCATCAAGCGAATTTAATGCCCATTATCAGTTTGCCTCTATATGAAAGAAATGAAACGGAGGGAGCCCAGAACTGTCGAATTAAAGAATTCTTAACTGGTGCATGCAACAATCCCATGAAAGATCCATTCATGAGGAGCCACAACGAGTTTAAGGTAATTTATGAATGATTTTGTCAACTCATTAGATCGTCAAGGCGTGTCGTGAATTGAGTTCTTCAGTAAAAACAATAAATGCACAATTGTAACGCATAAGGTAATGGATAAGGCAACACTGCAATTGATATCGTTGCACGTCATATAAAAATTCGATCTTGTAGAAAAGTTCCTGTTTTTGTGCGAGATTATTTTTGATTCTGATAGAGCTTTCAATGCTCTTCGAATGTACCTAGCCACTCTTCCCAAATCTTGTTCTTTCATACAGTTATAGGCCCTGATTTATCGATGACCATGCAAATTTCATAAATTGCACCTGATATAAAAATTCGATCTAATAGAAAAGTTCTTGTTTTTGTCCGAGATTATTTTTGATTCTGATAGAGCTTTCAATGCCTTTCGGATGTACCTAGTCACTCTTCCCAAATCTTGATCCTTCATACAGTCATAGGCCCTGATTTATCGATGACCATGCAAATTTCATCATTTGCACGTCACATAAAAATTCGATCTTTTAGAAAAGTTCTTGTTCTTGTCCGAGATTATTTTTGATTCCGATATAGCTTTTAATGCTCTTTCGAACGTGTCGAAATCCGTTGTTCGAATCTCATTTCCTTACTGTATATTTTCACATTTATTGTGACCATTTATTTCAGAGTGACCAGTGCCGCGTCGCTCGCTGGAGACGCGCGCGGTCTCTCTCCGTCTCTTTTTGGCTAAATGCGCCGACCCCACCGGTTTGATGTTTTTGTTGATGTTCATTTGTAGTCGGCAATTAAGAGTATTTATTGATGCTAGAAATAGAATAGTTTATGGATATAGTTATGGAACATCGGCGATCTAGCGGCCAAATAACATAAAAGGTGAAGGATGCGGCGGTAACACTGCTGGAATCTGACGGAGCATCGGTCAGTATAAAAGTCCCACGAACACAGCGTGGGGACGGCATTTGCCTAGTATTGCTTAATGCTGATTGCTTAATGCGCCTCGCAACTTTGGTGTTCGTTGAATGCCGTTTTCGAGTGGATATGCTGCAAAGTTTTAAGAAATTTTCAACATTTTTGAAGCATACGCTGCAAACATTAAAACTTGAAACATACGCTTCATTCGCAGTGATTTGCTTCTTTTCGCGACCACTGCATATTTCAGCATCAGCGGTCTGTAATCGGCTGTTTCAGGATCGGTGGCATATTATAAGGACGATCCAAGAAAAATATGATTAACACACTATTGCATAAAAGCCTATGGCCAGCTTGCAATTTATGTTTTTGTCAGTGACAGTGTTTTGATGTCTTGAGCATTTCCCATCGTAGTATGCCCAGGGGAGAGGATTTATGGTCGAGGGAGGGAGGAAGAAGTCTATTGGGGAGTGATTTGTTGATGCGGGGACCTCGGCGAAAAGTGGATGAGCATAGTCGGGGAATTGCCACCCACCACATCAGGTTCCTTAATTCGTAACTCGCTTTGAGATATACGCCATCTCAATTGCACTGCTGTGAAATATAAATCTAGCCACATCAGGACGAGTGATTTCGACACTGATTTCAAGTGACTGCATCCGGATTATATCTAGTCCTGGTCGTGACTGCGGCTCGGATTGGGTTTATCCCGCGGCCATATGAATGTGCGTTAAGCCCAGATCAAGTCGGGTGGCAACCTTTTGTCATCTCCGAGCGGAAACCGAGATCTGGATTACGTTTAACCCCCTTCAGTATGGTCATGGATTAAATCTACTTCCGACCGTCATGGAGAGCGGATTTAGCCCAGACTCCGAATGGATTTATTGTTGCTTTGGCTGTGCACTATGGAATAACAAGTGGGAAGGTGCATCGGCGAAGCAACAAAAACACAACCGAGTAACTACGTCTGCGATTCCGCACCATGGATGATGAAACGGCCCCATGCATAGAGTAAAAGGATGAACCCCAGATATATATTGATTTCGTAGGATGTTGTTGGGAATGCCGACAAGTTCGTTAGGTGCGCATGTCACCTTCGTGTTTGGCCATCCCTCCCCCTCCACCCCGCATGTTCACTCTCGATGAACAGAAATGCGTCCTTATAAGGATAATTTTAAACCACTCACCAAAAGCACAAGTCTTACTACACCACCCTTCTTTTCCACATTTACTGTAATTCAATCTAGCCCTGAAAACCGAGCATGCACTGCACTGCATTTTAATGGCAGCTGAAGATATGGGAGATTCGAAAGTCTGAATTTCTGTTGAAGTAGATCATCGATCTTTACCATATTATACACCGTTTTCTGATAATTCTTCCATTTAAGTAATAAAATATTTATTAGCTGTTCAAGTATTATTTGAAAGCAGTTTACTTGTTAATGACACCGTTGCGCAGAATGATGACTGTTTGCGAGAAAACAACAGCATAGAGAAGGGGTAGGGGGCAAGGTAAGGAGAGGATTTCTCAACAAAAGTTGACCGAATCTAATGCGCAAACAATTTTTTGATGCTTCTTCAGCAGATTATAAATTAATCATTGTAGAATGTGTTAAAGGACATTATCCTGTGTCATACGTTATATCCATCCACTAAATTTCGTAACTCTAGATTCTATCGTTCCCACGTTGAAACCATCGGACATACATACGTATCTAACACGTCGTCATTATAAAGCTTTGTTGCCTTTGCAGATGTTCGCATAGATAACATAAATATTTGCTGACCCTCGTCAGTCATTATTGGCAATAAGAAAAAGGTATTCGCGTGTTGAGTATTTATGCAAATTCGAGCTTTGCAGTGTTGTGGCAACATGGTGGATTTTTTGATATTGGTTCTTTGCAGGCTGTTGTCTTGAGCGACGTAGGCATAATTGGTGGTTGCTTCGTGGAACGGAGTGATGGACGAAAGTCAAGAATTAAGCAGTACAAGCATGACACCTGGACCATCTCGTCCTCAGCTCCTCACCATCTTCTTACCCAGTCCGCCGGCGAAGGATGGAAAGAGCGCTTGCGTAACCAGAGTTCAACCGGTTCGCCTCAAGCAATACTGGAAGGTTCGGTTTGAAGTTAAACATCCTTGGAGTCCGTTCGTGATTAGGGAGTTTTCCTGACTTAAGTTCATAGATGAGCACTTCGTTGATAAGCATGATCGCAGTCGTTTTGTTGTTTATGATTGTGCGATTCTAGTCGCATTTGAAATGCTTAGTTGATTTTTAGATAGAGAATTTCGCAACGGTCGCCAAATTGGCACTTCCGGGCAACTGTCTTCGCAGCAACGTTTTCCGTGATCCGGCCCTGCCCGAAGCTTGTTGGCAACTTTGCCTCTATCCGGGTGGGAAACGACTCGAAAACGCGAACAACGTCTCGCTCTTCCTGAAGATGTCGTCTACGTCGCCTACTAGAGAGGTCATTTTACTATCATATCTCGTTATTGTAGAGTCTGTGAATCGGTGGAATGAGGGAAAAAAAAGAAAAAATAGGTAAAACCCTCCCCCACATCTACCGATCTTGCGTATTTTCGATCATGAAAGTCGGAGTCTATGTTTTCTTTCACTTTTTCTTCCCTCTTCAAGAAAATTGCGGCATAAAGTGCAAGCTCTTTCAATTATTTCTCTGCTATTGCTTTAAATTGGAAATGTTGTAGCATTTCTATGTACCTTTTTTAAGGTTTTGAGCATTGCTACATCATTGCTGGGAATATTGAACAATATGTTTTTCTCGTTTAGAGTGTTTTTCGTATAAAATGTGTTATATGGTTCCCCGCCGCTTTTTACCAATACTCGAGCATGTGGAGTTAATTTGCGTATATCGGAAATTTGCGCTGCTGAATGGCGTCACCACTGTGTGGCGAGGTCCATGCTGTGCGCACCCACATCACTAACCACACTTACCTGTGCCGTCAAAATTCGACTGTGTCTGCTCCCATGTTTCTCTTTCTTTTCCTATCATCAAGCGCATTATTGAGGGGATTATTCAATTGGTGTGGCTAACGTGATCACCTTATGTTATGCTTATTAAACTACCTTTTCGTATTATTATTCGAATTGGGAGAATTGTTTTGAAGCACTTAGTGACAGGTAGGTGAGCACTGGGCACGACTTTCTCGTTTTATCGGTTTATAAAAAATGAACTTTTGTTAGCTGTTGAGCATGTCATTCTCGCAGCAGATACTTTTCTTTGTGCTTTGTTACTTAGTTTTAAGCACTTTTTTCTGCATTGATGCGCGCAATCCAATTCAAAAGTAGAATATCATCTGTTTGACTTGTTTCACCAACGCCTTACGAAGACATATCGTTTAAGAGTTGTTGATTGGCTAGAAAACGAAGTTTGAAGGAATTTGGAGGGAAGGAACAAAGGGATGGTGTGTTGTCAGTTCCAGCTAGTTATTTGTCTTTTCTCAAAAAATTGCTTCAGATATCGTTTTTTTTCCAATAATAAACAAAAAGCAGTAAAGCCTTTTTTATGTTGTCTTTCAATTTTTCCTCATCGATGTGTGCATATTTTTCGAATTTCTTTCCCTAATATTTATTCTTTTTCTCTTTCTGTGCTCGTTAAATTTCTCGATCGCTTGTTTAATCATATTCATAATCAATTTTTATCCTGTTAAAAAGTGTTTAGGTTCGCATTAAAGTGGAATATCGATTTTACTTTCTTAACGACAGCGATCAGCCACTCTTCAGCAACGTTAATGTCGGCGAATTCCACGCAAAGCCACCGAAAGGAGGACATTCCTGGGGGTTACGTAACATACCAAGGCAGAAGGTTTCTTTTATTGGACATTGTGGTCTCATTAGTATGCTGCTGTTGTTGGACTGTCGTTTAGAGGAAACAAACAGAAGGGATTTTTAGGCTGGTAGCTGGTTGCATGCCCCAGGTGTAGCGATGAGCATCTTAGAAGAAACGCTATAGTTTCCCTTTTTGCACTTCCATGTCGAAAACTGAGGAGGAAAGGAGAAAGGGGGGGGGGGAAGATTAACCGAAATTTCCTAAGTCGTTAGAGGCATTTGTCGTTTCGATGCATTGTTTCTTTCATTCCGAGTGTTAGCAAAGGTTTTAGAAATATGGTTGTGCCAAGTGAGAGCTGGAAAGCATCCTGCAATACTGACGATTTAGTACCGAACGTGTCGATTCTGTTGCATAAATTTGTTGGTGACTGGCGGTATATCACCGCTGGATAACGGCAGATTCTTAAGAAAGGCAAATGGGATTAAACGCACTTGAGGTGGTACATATTGAGACTGCTATTTGCATGATCATTGCAGTTTGTTGATTTTTACAACGAAGTATTCTTCAGTTTATATGCAAATTGAGCATTGATAATTGTGCATTAGGTGCTGAACTGTGTAAGAGAGGACGGCACACTGGTTATATCTTGCCATATTGAGCTTATCCCCGATATCAATCGTGTCAAGTGTTATGCTGCTAAAGAAGTGCTTCTCACTCCCACGACCCCTGTAAGTAGTCTTTTGTTTGCGTTAATTCATCATAAATGTTCTCTTTACAGCTTAGTATCCTACAAAGATTAAATCAGTCTTTCTTCTTCCCTTCAATTTCTTATTAATCACTGAAACCCGTTGAATGATCCGTTGGGGTTTCTATTGCATTTTAAAAGATCTTAAGCGGGCACTCTTTTGATCTCAGACTTTTCCTTTCGTACAACTTTAAAGTTTATTTTTTCGTACAATTTTAAAGTTCATTTTTATAAATTCTTTGTTTATATTTTATTTTCGATTGCATATTTCCAAAGCCTTTGTATTCTTTGTTGTTTCATAATACCGATCCGCAATACTATAGGAATTAGTGAAGAATTAAAGTTATGGACAGAGTGATGACGATTCGTATACGTCTTAGCAGTTCTGATCGAAAAACTGCTCTCTTTGATATCCCCGGATGGGATCTGTGGTCACAACAGAGATAGTGTTTGGCGAGGGTGTTAGTTCACTAATTAATAGCACTTGTTAAACGCGTTTTAAGTTTAATTGTGTTGATTCGGTTAAAAAGGAACTTCTGAATCATTTGCTGTGTAATGGTACCGTTTAAGGTGTGTACGGGATTCGTGAGGCGTCAGGTGGAGGCACTCGAAAACGGTGCGTTGGCTGACTGCGAATTGGAGTGCAATGGCGAAGTCATTCCAGTCAATAAATTCATTCTTAGTACCCACTCGAAGGTATTTAATTGTGTTACTTCCGAAAACGCGCTGTTTTAAATTTTGGGTTGTAAGTTTGAAATATTATTGCAGCGAATGAGACGTTTTAAATTTCTTTTAAACGATTTTATTTTCTCGCTGAGGTCATTATTTTTGCAGTAAAGAGATTTATTGAGTGATTTAAATGAAAGCTTGTTAACGGTCATTTTCATGTGGTGAATGTTTGCGAGTGTTATGCTTGATAGTATATGTGTAATAACAGATTCATATTGTAGATGAGCATTTATCCTTTTAGTTGGACTAATTTTCATTCAAATTCTTGACATTTCACACTTTTATGTGGATATCTTTTGCAATTTGTCGATGAAAAGAAGGTTGGCAGCCGAAAAATTGGAAATATCGCAAATTTTGCACAAACATTGAAACGTTCCAGCGCATGCTGCATCCAATGAGGTCATGCATAAATCGAGCACAAAATGCTTTATATATATATATATATATATATATATATATATATATATATATATATATATATATATATATATGAAATTACATCCGAGAATGTTTCTCTTCGTAAAAATTCGCTCAGCTCAATCAGATTTTCCAATGACTGAACGCAGGAGTCGGACTGTAGAAGGTCTGGAAAGCAAAGAGGAGCACAATTATCGATGCTAAGGCGAGCGAAATGAGCCGGAAACATTTGAAGGAAAGAGAGAGCAAAGTGAAACAAAATTTTTCAAGCACAGTTGTTTAGAATGGTAATGCAGCTGTATAGGTATGATCGATCAAAGCAGTATATGAATATTGCACGTAAGATTCACATTACGTGTGCGAACATTAGTGAGAGCCAGTAACGTGCGAGGAATTGAGTAGGGCTCGCACTGCCTGCGTTGATCTCACCAAAGTCATTCATGGGCTGTTGTAAATAGGGTCCTTGAGATTATTAGCATTGTTGTTTCACCTGTCCTTTTTACAATTTTACTTTTGCCTTTCTTAGCGCTGTCACGTGGTCAGTATTTCTCTAGTTTTCTTTTCTTACCTTCCTTTTTTTCGATTTTCTGCATCAATCCGTGGAAGGCCGTGGCACCCTTCTCCCTTCGCCATAACCCCTCTCTTAAGAGAACAGGGTTCTGTAAAGGTCATTTAAAGCCATTTGAGAAAATATCCTGGCTCAAAACCGGAATTTCCCCGAATAACGAGAAAGGGAACGATTATCTCACTGAATCAAAACGAATGCATGGTGAGAAATTTTGAGGTTGTTTTGCAGTAGAAAATATTTCATGAACCGAGGTGCTCATTCCTGAATTTAGCAAGCTATGATTCAAACTTCGAAAAATTTTCATCTTGCTTGGAGTCACTGGATGGAGGGGGCATAATTTGAACTGCATATGAAATGACAGGATAGATCTGCCGTAGTTTCAGGTGTTCAGTGCGATGTTCTCCCACGACGAAGTCCAAGAATCTAAGGAAAAGAAGGTGATCATGAAAGACACTGATATCGACTCCGTCAAGTTCGTTTTTATATCACACAGTTGAAACAGATGCGAACGACTATAGTGGACAAGTGCTGCAGTTGTGATGTGAAAATCTTCGCATATGATTTTACTGATTTGTTCGTAATTTTTACAAGTTCATCAGAAACCTCCCATTCGGAAATGTCCCATATGCCTCACCTCTTAGTTTAATTCCCCAGTGTGATGTGTTCATTTCGCTTGTTCTGAATTATTCTACATTTGCCACTGGTAACACTGAAAGTTTTCAAATCCTTGATCTCCCGTCTCTTCTTTCGTTGGTATGAACGTGCTGTTTGAAAAACTGCGCGGCTTGCAGCTGCTTTATTTTATGATCGAGATTTTGCAGCACAACCTTCGTCGATGAGGTCTTATTGTTTATTGTTGGTTCAACTCTAAAATATGCTTATTATTTCAACTGAAATTTTCTAATTTCACTAGAGAATAGTTTATTTGCATATATTTGCTCATTCAGATTACCGCATCAGTGTCTATATACTTGTATTTAATCTTAACATTTCTTCGCTCTTTTGCGGCCGTACTGATCTCAGTTCAAAGAATGCGCACTTATATTACGGAAATTTTAAAGACTTGCTAGGCATGTACTTTTAGCTTTGATTGTTTTATCGACTTATTTTCCGATTTTCGCAAGAATTGTCGATGGCTGAATGTGGTTTAAAGTTTTAAAGGGGGGGGGGTTGGTCAAGGTGGGGAAAGAGGGTGGTAGGAGGAGGAGAATATCCCTTCATTTGAGTCTGATGTTAAGAACGTACTTTTTAAATAGTTGCGATGCAAAAAACGAATAATAAATGTGGGCTGTTCATTGTTTGTGCCGTACCCAAGCTATGAATCGCAATCTTTTACGTGTTCAAAGTGTGTATGCCAGTTTCATAAATAGCATAGTTGGTATAAAATGCTTCATGCTTATTTAAGAGTACAATACATTGAAATCAAAAAGAAATTGGGCAGACACATATTCATAGAGTATCATCATTTATTATCAGTTTATTAAGCACTACTCTGTTGTAGTGTTAAAAGCTTTTATTATTTGATTGTTCTAATAGAAGGGGTGATGTTGCAGAATGATGTTGCGTTATATGTACTGTGGAGAGGTGGATTTGGATTCGAGTGCAGAGGGCGTTATGGTGCTGGCTGAGAGGTATCAGATGGACGAACTGAAGCAACTCTGTGAAGAGAAGCTCTGCTCCCTAGTCGACAAAAACAATATCGCAGAAATGCTCTATTTAGCCGATCTGTATAATTGTCCGTTCCTAAAGACGGCAGTGGTCGATGTGGTGCGTTATATTTTAGTTTCTCGCAGAATATTTAAGAATATTTCGATTGGGTCAGCCTTTGCCCGGTGTAATTATAGGAACTGAGGGGATATAAATGTTGCTGTTGTGTTATCTGAAATAATTGCATAAAAGACCACTGTTTTATGCATGTATTGACAGAAATGAAGAGGTTTACATTGTTGCGATGAGCAGTTTGAGTAGCCAACGCAAGTTTAATTAAAAAACTCTTGGTAGGACTTGGTATAAAACATGAAAAATCAAAAAAGAGAATGTTCAGCATAGTTAAATCGTGTAATCTCTATGCTGCTCACTGAACTGAGGGTATTTATGTGTAGGTGATCTATAGTGGTCATTGTGCGTTCAAAGATAGCGATGTATTTGATTTCGAGGATTCTTTTCGCGTCGATCAGCCAGAGACAAATTGTAATATGGAGTTTGTAGTATGGAGTTGAGTAAAATTTGGAAGTAGGAGGTCAAAATACCGATGGGGAAGGGCGTAGTCACCGTTAAAGAAACGTCGTAATGGTATAGTATCCCATCTGTAAGCGCGTATGACGTCGAGCGATTGTTATGCCTTAAGGCATTCAGCTGCGGTAATTCATGAAATGAATATTCAGCTGCGCGTCAATAAGGCCTACGTGATGGGAACTCAGTCATGGCAGATGCTGAAGGAGTCGAACCTGAAGCTCGTGAACGAGGTGATGGAGCGCGTCGTGCTCGCAGCAGAAACCGCTTCACCGCCACCCAACAAGCGTCAGAGACAGCACTTCTCGTCGGTCAGCATCATACTTAGATGAGCAAGATTGCTAGGCTGTATCTCTAGTTGTTTCTCACTTTTCATTAGTCATATGGCGTCTTTCATGTGTTGTGCACTTATTTATTTGTATTTCGAGCAGAGAGAGAACGGTGCAAGACAGATTATTTTCGATTTGTGGTTGTTTTGTGATAAGGGGCAAGTTATCTTCGATTTGTGGTTGTTGCGATAAGGGATGAAAAGGAAGTTGAGGGAAGGATCCTTCTTGAAGAACTTGGCAGCATGCGCGTGATTCTTTCTGTTGAACTGCACAACAATCCATCCAACTTGAGCTCGCGGTGACATAACTTGGGCCGAGATTCGTGGTATTAGGATGCTTGCATAATGGAGAAAAACCTCGTGGCATACTTGCATGCATATGTTTACATCTGAAATTTCTTTGCTCTCTCGGTGCTTCCTTTGTTCATTTCATAGAAAGAGTGCATATGTTATTCCGTATGTCAATAATATAATTGCAAAATTAAACTTGTTTAGGTGAAATTGGTGGAAGAGCGCTGTTAGAATTATTCAGACAATTTTTTGAATATGTTAGAAAACCTATTCCGAGTGATGTTTTGAGTACTGCAGCTACTGGTTGGGTGGTGCAGTGTAAATGCTGAGTGTAGGTCTAGCTGAGGCTATAGTAGTGGCACCTGGCGATATGTCGTCGCATCAGCTTATTCAGTCAAATACGACATTCTTTGCCCCCAGGGCTTTATTCTTCGAAAGTATTCACCGTCCTGTTTATCTTGCCTATGGATTAGCTTGTTATGATTGCATATTACTGGACAACCAAATATAGTAGGCTTCGCCTGAGATTTAAGGAAGCGTTAGCCAATACATCAAATGCAATAGCGTTTTCGAGGTAAGGTGCTGCCTTATTTGTGGTAAGTATTTTTTGTCATATAAGGACGAAAGGAGCAGGGTAGACGGAGATTGTGCTTGTGGTCACATGTTTTGTCGCGTATGAAAATAGTCGTAGTGAAATTCTTGAGCCAAATGAAGTTATTGAAGGTATTGGCTGGAGTGAGATAAGTATGGTGCAAAGCTATGTGAGCCATTTGCGTTAGTATATCTGTAAATTGGTCATCGAAATGGATTTGCATTCTCTATGTGCCGTTGTGCAACTTCATGTGCTTCTATAGGTTTGAAATAAGTGTAACGGCTACCGCATTTATGAGCGCGGTCTGTTATACCGCATTTATCATTAATTTGTTTTTTATAGTTGCCGATAACTCATGTTGATTTGTTCCTTTTAACCATGATAAGGCATTAGTTAAGAATATTCAGAGAATAGTTTCACATATTCTTATGGAAATATGGAGAGTTACCAACACATTTCAGGTTTTATCGGCGCGTTTTTCTTTTCTTTATTTATGGGGGTTTTATCATTTAATTTTATGAATATCATCTTTCACTGTTTTGTTTTCTAACATTTTTAGATCGTTTCTTTTGTTTTAAATTCATATCTCACATACGTAATTTGAGCTGTGCCCTTTTCTCATTCCTTTTTATGTTGTTTCGTCCGGCGTGGCATAAAAATTATTTATTGCTCCTATAAGTGATCCATTTTCAATCTTAATTTTTCGTGTCTGAAAGCGAACATTTTAAAGTTCAAAAGCGAGGTGGCATCTCAGTCCTAGAAGCAGAAAATCCGTTGAAGGATGCATTGATAATTGGTTGGTTTGCTACTTACAGCATACACGCCAGAATGAAATAAGCACATCTGTGTATTCTATCTTGAACTGGAATGTCTCTTTTCATCTTTTTTTAATTGATGAAATTGCATCTAGTTTTTCGTTGCTTATTATGTGAATTTATTTTATACTGTTGTACGTGAGACAAGAAAATTCCTATCGGTGCATCTGGGCAGGATGTGTCCTCGATCGTGATCACGATTGTCGAATCCGCCGTCGATCCATCAGAGTGGTACTTGAAGAGGAAGTATTATTTGAATTGATGTTCATTTCATGCTCAAGTGGACATGTGTGTATCTTTGCTTGTGTGAGTCGAGGTCACAAATCCGTACAGGTTCAACCGTATCTTCTCCTATCTCCTGCGTTTGTCTAGGAACTTCTTGCATAGAGAAAACAGTCAGCATATTTCGTACATTTTTTTTTCACTTGCAGTCCACATTTTCATTCGCTTTTAAAGCATTTGAAAGATTCGTTCTTTCTTCTCATTCCGCCCGTCTACTCGGCTTTTTGTCGATATCCTGTTTGGCCATCTTCTCGAATATGCGTCTTCGAAATTTCTCACTGTGTTCTGTGGATGATTCCGGTTTCCTCGTTCATTTTTCTAATGTTCAGCGATACTATTAAATGTTTTATCGTTGTCACCAACTGTTTTGTCGATGCGAATCGTCAATTTCTCGAAGTTGTTTACCTTATAAGAAGGTTCGATGAAATAAGCGTCTTTATTTGGGGATTAAGCAGATCTTGAAGGCAATCAGAAGGCAATACTTGATATCACTGTGATGCATGTGATGAATGAATGCTTCATACATTATACTAGAGGAGATCACCCCATCGACTGTTGAAATAAGAAATGCAATAAACTTGTGAGGGTGAGACAAACAAATTTGATAGACAATGCAGAGTGCAAATTAAGTTGTGTGGTAATGAATGAGTGCGGTTTGGATGCACATTTAAAGTTCACTGGTGTTGTTATGTTGGGTTATTAGAGGCCTTAACGTGCAAATTTGTGTGATGGGAATGTTTGCAAAAATGGGTTTTTTCGTGGTGGCGAAGAACATCAAACATAAATTGATGAAACGCATGCACTAAGGTTGAATAAGTCTTTAGAAAGTAGTCTGGGGGATGGGGTTAAAAATTTAAGGATTGATCAATTACTGCTGCTGTTCGTATTTTAAGCGATTATTTTATTAAGTCTTATGGCTAACTCGAAGCCTTCCAAGTGACAAAAGATGAAAGCCTTCAAGATTTGCAAATTTCGCTTTTTGATCATTTCACATAATTTATTTATGTCAACTTTTCCGCATTTCTGTCTGTCAAAATATTTTTCATTCATTTGGAGAACACTTGAAATTCTGACCAAAAAAAATTCGTCTCTTCTGTTGATCGGTAAGGGCCGTAAAATGCAGTTTTCCCTTCCTTGAATGAAATGCAGATTTAACTTTTTTTCTCCTTTAATCAGCAGTAAATACTATATTTTTATGATTTCGATGTCTCTCTAAGTACTGCTTCTCATATTCATAAATTTCAATAAAAATTTGTTTCAATAGATCGAACAGTTTAAATGACCAGAAAGTACCGCCTATTGTTGCTTCGCCACCAAACTTTACCGTTTCTTTGCGTCGCAATTTAGTTTAGAGGTCAATATTGAAAAATTGTTTTCATTTATTTGAGTGGAAATAATTGATTTTAATTGCATAGTGATCTCAGCATCGAAAATGGGTCGTATGAACGTCGCGTTGATGCGTTATTTACAAGGAGAGCACTTTCGTGTGCTGATATCTGTAAGTTTCATCGATCATTTGAATATATTCATCGAAACATTTTCATGTGATATGAGTTCTTTCTATCCACACCACCCTTCATCTTGTTGTTATAGTTGATTTTAGAATCCATTATGACAATCGGTGAAATTCGCCGTTTCAATCTTGACGGTCAACGTTTCTTTAATCGTGTATTACTAGCCTACTTATGCTCTGAACTATAGTTATTCCCCCCTCATTCCACCACTCTTCCCAATTGCACCATGCAAAAAAAGCAATTCACAGTCTCACGGAGCTGAGACGATACCGTAAAGTATCTCTCCAAAGGTATTTGGTCACTGTCTAATCGCATTGAATTTAATAGGTTCTCCAATTTAACGTTTTTAATGGGAATAACTCGCAACTGATTTACTTTAAAGTAAAAGTTTTCTTGTCAAATTTTTATGGGATTTTGCAAATTTGATTCACAAAGGGATATTCCAGCAATGTGGTGTCTGTGTGTATTTATGAGTGTTTCTCCTTCTTTCTTTCGCTTCGGTATTATGAATTTAGAAATCACTAAAGCTAGGTTTATATGTTTTGTGGATGCAGAGTTGATGCTAGGTTGGCCTCCTATCCTAGAAATCACGTTGATCCCTCAATTTTGAAAGAAATTGGAATCACTTAGAGGTGTTAAAAACTGCATCCATTCCGCATCGATCGAGTTATCATTTTGCAGCGATCATATCATAGAATAACAAACGTTTTGTAGATGTGAGCAAAAAGGTTTGATTAGTTAAAATATGAAGCGAATATTGTTTGTTTTTTGTTGGAAACACACTGAATTGGTTAGTGATATGAGTGAAATACAAAGGTATTGTATCTATCAGAAATGTTTAAGTTTCCGTTCTTTTCAATTCTTTTTTTCAACTTCTAATTTCAAATGATATGAATGAAATTTGCGATCGATCCCGCGCTGTTTCGTTCTCAGTAATCTTCACCTTTAAAAACAGCCAATCACAATCCCTCAAACAGGCGAACAATGTTTCCTGTGTTTGTGTTAGTATATTCCTAACCGGGCGCATATGTCTAATCATGGAATAACTGAGGGTGCTTCGCTTTCTCTCATTTTCGCTATGGTTGGCAGATGGGCATCTGATGGGATTGGAACATTGATTTTTTAAACGAAGTTATCGGAAGTCCTTCTTTTCGTTTTGAATAGCTACTGCTCTAATGTTTGGTTCGCTATCCGATTGAACACTGAAAGCTGCATTCTTCCTTCCTTTTCGCCCTCACAAGTCCAGCAATTTCATAAAAAAGCTCTCCGTGGTGGTCTGATCTTACGTTGTTCTTTTTTAATATGGATTGAGTTATATGTTTATTGCTTGTTACAGGTGGAGATGGAAATGAAGAATCACGAGTTAGTTCCCTTACAGTTAATCGCTTCAATCGCCGGTATACATCGTGGCGCGGTGGCACGCACTCTGTCCGATTTGCAGAAGAACTCTCTTGTTCTCTACGAACACGGCAAAAAATGTTTGTCTGCCTTAACTTTTTACTTGCGTCCATTCAGCAATGATCCACCTTCCTATTGCCCGTATATGATGCACACTCACAGCTTATGCTCTCTATGCAGTGTGCATCATCCATCAGCATAAAGTCGTTTAGAAAGGAACTTTGTAGATGATCATTGAACATTTTATGTTATGGTATTAGACTGTTGGATTATTGTTGAATTATATATTGCAGTCAATACCAGCACAGTGTAACAGCTCTCGACATATACCTAGTCCGATTCGCTTCACGTCGGTCAGTACCCAGAAGTGACTGCATTAAAGAGCAACACTCTGTAGTTCCGGATCGGGTGTAGGCGTTGCATATTTGCCGGATGTAACACCTTTAGCGTTTTGTGGAATAAATTATAAAAACTTAAGAAAAAACTGTCGTACTAAAACGCATTTTTTTCGATTCCGTTTTTGACTGACTTTAGCAGCTCAAAATTAACGTTTCGTTGGTTTCGTTGCGGCGCTGTTTTTCTATGATGATGCGAACATCAACGAAATCAGTTGCACTGTTTAGATGATGGCTACCGTATAACGAACTTGGGTTACGATTTTTTGGCGTTGAAAGCGCTATGTTCGCGTGGCATTGTTGCATCCGTCGGTAATCAGATTGGTGTTGGCAAGGAATCAGACGTTTTCATTGGCGGTGATCCTGATTTGAACGTATCTTTATTGCTCATTGTTTAATTACATTCTTAGCTGAAGTGTGCCAATTCCCCTGAAATGCATCTGCTTTCTTTTTATTTGTAAGATTTACCTTTTTCCATTAGCCTTCTTGTGTTTGGATGTTCTCTATTTTAGAAAATTGAAAACACTATAAACCTCTCTCCTAGTGGTGTACTCGCATTTTGAACCCAGCAAATCACCAACAAATGTGGCATACAAGGTGGTGTTTATGGTTGGATGATAGAGCCATCTTCAAGTATATATCTGATTCGGGAACTTACGAGTTGTAGTAGGCCTGCGCTTTGAAGCGGAATTTTATGGTCGATTTAAGTTAGGGGGAAGAATTTCGTTGAAGAAATGTTTTTTGGTAGCAATCACCTCTCTTTCTAAGTGTCCCAATATCAAAGTAGTGGGAAAGAGAAATTTAGAAAACTATGATGTCATTGTTCCCCTTGTTAATACTCAATTTGTTAATGTTGTTCATTGCAGCAAAGAGCGCTCATTTGATGCAAATGTGTCTTAATTTTAAATGGATGTATGCAATTAAAGTTTCATAACTTGCCTACAAAATGAATGATTTGTCTAGCTTTGGGGAGGGAGGAGAAATAAAATGAAACATCGAGAGCATAAATTATCGATTTTTGCAGAGAGTATAAAGACATACTAAGTGATGCACTATTTGGGAGTTACTTTCTGTCTAAAGGAAAACGGCGGTGTGTTTATAATATAAATGTGGTCATTTCAGGATGTGGTTCTGAAATTTCATCCATTGGGACGGATTTCGTTTCGAAAGTTGAAAGAGAAGAGGGACTATCGTAACAAACGCAAATCGTGCTCGTGGATCTATCTAGCAAGATTGGCTGCAACCAAAGAATTCGCCTTTCTTAAAGGTATTCTCTGCGTTTGCGTTCACATTGAAGCGCTGCGCTTTTTAAATTAAATGAAGAGGTGAACGTGAATGAGCATATATGTGAGTGAGCATATTATTTGTGCATCTCTATTATTTGTGCATCACGAAATCAATGAAGCTATGTGTGGTAATTCGTTTTGTTCGTGGAAATTTTAAATTTGAGGATTTAATGTTGCAAGTTTTTGGATTAGCTCAATCGCTTTCCCAATAGATCAAGCTGTATGCGCATATTTAGAATTTATAGCAAGAGAGAGGGATACCTATAGAGTGTCATTTCAGTGTATAGGATGGGAGAGGAGAAAGCACCAATAAAAGAGACAGATGGTGAAGGTGTGAAGAGAGTGGTTGGGGAAAGCTGTGAATAGAGGATTGTTTTATATGCGAGGTTTATGATGCAGAAATGGAAGCTAAGTGAAGCGAATATCTTCAAAGCGCTCCAAGATAACGTTGGAAATTTTCCCGTTGTAATTCTTTGATGTGCTGAAAATTTATTTCTGTGGAAGAAACTGAATTTATTTGCGCTTTAATTAACTTTTGATGTTACATAATTTTATTGTGATCTCGAGAGTTTATAGCCATTGAAGCTTTTTTCCGTTGTAACGGCCGGTCACACCAGTTGCTGCACTCATCATTGTTTTTTAGCATTGCACGATCGTAATTTCCCAGTTCCCCGTCTCATCGATGTGTGTCGTCACTTGCTTGTGATGAGTTTCATTGATGGACACACGCTTTGCAATGTGAAAGCCGTCGACACTGCGAGTGTTGCTGCTTCTCATTTCAACTTTTTTTGAAGGTAGAAACGTTTGCATACTTATACTCCCATTTAGCTCCTAATAAAGCTCCCAGAGGTTTGCGGTTCTTAATGAGAAGAGCAAATTCTATTGAAGGGGGCTTTCGCTGTTCAGGTATCGGATAGTCAAAAATACTAGGTATTGCAATGTACGGAATAACTGCCGATTTGAATGCAGTTAAGTATTGTCATTTAAATGTATCCTTTTTAAAACTTCATCAGTCTGTGAGGAGAGTGAGGATAGGAAAGTGAGAGGTGGAGTTTTCTTTGCAAAAATCATGTTTTTATTGAGACAACCCTATAATTTATCTCTGGAATAGTCCATGTGTTTGAAGGATCGATTAGATGATCTCTTGTTCTCACTTCATTACCGTTTTATGTTTTGAGCGTTTTTTAAGTTTGCAGGTGAATGAATTGTATGAAAAATTGATGCGTCTTATCGTTCGCCTAGCGAAATACGGACTCATCCACGGCGATTTCAATGAATTCAAGTTGATGCTGAATTCGGTTCGTTGTATATTTACTTATTCAACATTTCGCTCCTTTCGTTTTCAAATTCTGAGATTTCCATTGTAACAGTGATTGTTGACACGCATAGAATTATTCACCGACAAAACCTCTACTTCATTTTAGCGTGCAAATTTCATTGTTTCTTTGAATCTTTTTGTTGTTTCTGAAGAGAGAGTGGTGAAATATTCCAAAATCAACTGAAGACATCTTTATCTATTCATTCACATCTACAATTTTTTGAAATGCTCCGCCATTCAAAATACTCTTCCCAAATCAAGGGAAATGAAATACATAAACGTCTGGTCGCAGGGCTTATAACTGGGTAAATGTGCCTCCGTATTTGAATTTTTTTGCACCGCATCTCGTGCAGGGCAAATTCAATGCGAAGTTCTATTTGCAATCAATAGAGTACCTAATTCTCATGCAGCGATTCAATTTGTTTATCGCAATATTTTAGTAGAGAGCGAGGTTGTGATGCGAAGAATTTGTTTTGATTTCTTGGTGAATGAGAATTAGTTGTCTATCGCTTTTAGCTCATCGTTGCGATGTTATGCTTTTATTATTATTATTATTATTATTATTATTATTATTATTATTATTATTATTATTATTATTATTATTATTATTATTATTATTTTATTATTATTATTATTATTAAACGTGGTATGGGTAACATATCTCTTAGGGGAGGGAATTCTTTTAAATATTTTGGTGTTCTTGAAAACACCTGAAAGTTACTTAGCTATGCATTCTGCATCCAGTCGGGTTACGATTTCACGTCGGTCAGATTGCAAAATAAAGCAAACATTTTGCCGATTTGCATGAACAACCGGATCGCTAAAAATATGGCGCCTCATTGCGCATGTTTCAACACTATTAGCAATATCATGAGGCTAATGAGTGTTGTAGGAGGAATTGCAAAATCACACGATATACTGAATTGGCTTCCACGCTTGTTGACAGAATGAAATAAAAGGTGGAGAAGCTGAACTAGTTAGCAAGTGAGATTTCTCGATTCTTCTGTCAGCGTCGGTACGATCAAAAATGATCCTATTGCAAAAAATCGTAATCCGTTGAGTTCTGTCCTCTTAGCAATGCTATGTTTTCGATTGCGAATGCCTGATGGATCGGCTAAACTCGATGGGATCCGTACGAATGGCGATCGCCATGGAATATGAGATCAAAGATGGGCTCGAGCGAAAAAGCCGATCGTCTTCAGGTTTAATACCGAATGAAAAATGTCCTAGAACGCTGCTGGCAGTGACCACGACGTCATAAATGCCTGCACCATCGCTGAGCGGCAGTCTTACTTAATTAAGAGGGAAGAAAGAACATGCACTGAGTGCAGACACCGTTACAACGCACGCCATGAGCATTTACGCGTTTCTTAATTCTCTGACTACAGTTTTCTTTTCTCACTTTCCAAACAAGCAGACAAACAAATTGTTAGCAGCTCCAACTATCTCATCCCTTCCTCTCCATCTCCCCTCCTTCCCGTCACTTCTTGTCACCCCTTCTTCCTGTTCTCGCATACCGTAGCACTAACCCGCTGAGACTTGGTTGGGAACACAAAGATCACACGAAAACCGCTGAAACGGAGCATGAGATTGATTAATCTTCGAGAATGAGTATCGCAGCATGGTGAGGACAGATGACTTGATTCAACGTTGCATCAAATTGTGCATACTTGTATGCCTTCCAAACCACTGAAATTACTCTCAGGTCTATCGGTAACTGCTAGGCACGCTTGTCGAGAGGAGGAAATTGGTACAGGAAAACGAACAGCCCGTTCACTATGCAAAACATCATGGCCATTAGACATGAGCGTTCCGTGGTTCATCTGAATCATGGACGAGTTAAAAATGTTCAAACGTTTGTATTGTGGTGAAATCTCTTGGTGACCTGGTTGCAGTAGTAACCGGAAGCAACATCTCATTGGCCATGTTTGAGCAATAGTATGCAAATCGTCTGTTGAATGGTTGCTGATATGAAACGATTTATATGAGATGGTGCTTAGAAACAATCATTTGTGACATTTTTATATATATGTCAATAACATATGAGCAAGTGGCTAGTTAGAAAATTGGAGATAGATCACGGCTGATAAATTGATGTAGAAACAATTGAAAAAACAATTGAGTGGTGAGTGCATCGCTCCACAGATAATATTGTGCTACTAGGAAAAATGGATGTTGAATTTTATATGATTTTACATATTCGCTCGACTGATAGTCGATTGATCTTGTCGTTACGCATATATACTTCGCTTGCAGGCCGTACTGCGCCACATATTTGATATAAATGAAAAAATTATTGCTCTTTTTTTGCTTTATCTAATGCAACTATTATCTGTTGAGGAGAATCGAGGAAAATGATCTAAGTGTTTTTCTTCATTTGAAAATTTCAAGATCTGATAGCTTTTAGAATGGAATATTTGCAAAACTTTCGAACTAATCGTGAACCTTTTCCGGCGCAGCACAGCCAACAGTTTGTACAAACATTTAAACAATGATATCTAGGCGTGAATAATCTGCAATGTCAAGCGATAACTGCTATGCTATCTTCTCAACCTCGTGTCGTGGTGATCTGAAATAAACGGAAACCTTCACGTCTAAATTCATTTTCATAACACAAGTTGCCAAATGAGAATACGCTGGAGTATTCCAACCTTTAAGCGATAATAGATGACTGCACACCAGTATACATCCGTTATATTAGCATCACTATGCCCTACGAATGATGCAGTAATTCTTTCTATGTATCCATCTCTCAAAAGCAGCTCATTCAGCGAAGATAGAGTGGGTTTACCTGGAAAGCAGCTACTACCTTCCGGAAAAAATGCCCTTCTATGATGGGGAAATCTCATTCGACTTGGTATTTAAATGCTTCGCAAGCAACTTTTCTAAATTAGCACTCGAAAAAGAGATTCAACATCTGTGGAAATACGCAAGCAGCTTACTCTAGTTCATCTGTGCTCATGGCACTTCCGCGCAATGCCGTGTATCCCATAGGCATGCCACCACTAATCACGGGTGCTCCACCACCGCTCATCGGCAACAATTTACCACCAGCCAGTGGAATCGTTTTGCCTCCCAGCGTGGACATCGTCCTTGTTCCTCTCGCGCAGCAACCTCCACCGGAGCAAGGAAGGCATGGCGTCACGAGGAGGAGGAACAACAGAAGCTTCTGCAAACGCTTCATAGTTTATTGACTTCAAAAGTGATGTTATCGGGCAATTCATGCGGTACGGACTACCACTTCACAACTCTTCCATCTATTGTTCATGTAGAGCAGGGATTTCCTCGAAAGTGCAGCACTTGTGAGACGTTCCCTGATGCTAGTGCTGTAATATTTTAAATCAGTCTTCAATTACAAATTTGTGAACAGGTTTTTATAAAACCTTTATAAACATTTGTTAACGCGCTTCCTTAAATGTTCCGCTCGTTTCACCAAACATAGCGAAAGTTCTCTCGGGCTGTCGCTATGAAAAGAGTTCATCGAACAAACAAAAAATCTTAACGAGTTTCCTAGTTCCGGAGCATTGGATTCTGATGACCACTAATAATACTAAAGCATTAACAGCATGCTAATACATCTATGAATTGCACAAATATGTTGATACTACGCCCTATAACATTAATTTGGCAAGACATAGCGCTTTATTTCTCCACTTGCATCTAGCTGAAACCAAAATTTGATCAACCAAATATATTGCCCAAAGATTCCCCTTCTGAAGCAAGGAAATTTTTTCAAATTTCAACCGCATCACTTCACTGTGAAAGCTTTTCAAAGAGATCTGTCTACCGCATGCGTTTCAATAAGATTAACATTTATCTCCACTTCCCTCCCCATCCTCGCCAGAGGGATTCGTTGCGCACAAAGCGGTTATAGGTAGGCAGTCAAACGTATCTGCAAGGCGCACAAACATGTTGGTACGGAGAGCATCTATGAAGCTTTTATAGGTAGAAAGCTAAAATATGCCGAACGCAAATTTGAGCAGGTACCTAATCTGCGATAAAATTGTTGTTTTCCTTTTGAAATTCTAGTCAACCATCATCCTTTGAGGATTATGCCTAATCAATGCATAAACAACGAGATCAAATTCTCTTTTGACTCAATACGGTTGTTTTCATGTTTCCCATTTGCCCGGATGAAACTTTCAAACATTTCTTATGTTAAGAGGTGGTGATAGCGGAAAAGAACTGGTGAAGGAGGAGGGAGATGAGGTGTAGAAAGGCAATATATTGCATGAAAAGTTTTCATAATTTATAGAGAATGCTGCCGCATGGATTATTTCAGCGAAAAGTAGAGAACTATATCGAATAAGTCAAGAAAAGAGTATTATATAGCAGGCAGTCCGATACCACAGTATAGAGTATATAGGCAACACGAGGATTTAGAAGCTTCGTAGTAAGGATGCGTAGCAACTTGCACGTTTGGAACTGCGATGTGCTAGTGGATCCGAATATTCATTTAAAAAGTTAGTTATATTTTTGGTAAGGCATAGCATTCTACCACTATACCAAATAGTGACTAAATGCGATAACAATGAGAGCAGAAGTGGAAGAATCGAATCAAAAGATATGATAGAGGTGAAAAAAATAACACCAAAGACACTTGCCATCATCTTGACCTGAGATTGTGCTGGGGGCAAGCTGATTAGCCGGCGGTGGAAGGAGTAAACCGCACAGGTAAATAGAACGTTGAAGCACGAGACTGATTTGTTCAGGAACGTCCTTTTATACGCCGTTTAGTTGGACTGCCCTAACTACTAGCCGCCAAATTACAGCACAACCCGATCTTATTGAATACGTTGCCGAAGCAAGTTTTTTTTTTTCATCACTGCTCATCTATCCGATTGCGGCAACGCAAAAATGCATTTTTGACGTTCTTTCACTTTCAACGAACATCATCTCGTGCATTTACTACTGAAACGAAATTTTACGCTACGATACGTGTTCAATGTTCCACTCTAAAGATCATAATTTTTGAAGTGTCGACATTCTATAACAAACATATACCATCAGCGGAACACCGCTTTCTAATTCAAGCACAACTCACTGTCTATCCAGATTGCAAGTTCAAAGGAATGCACTGCACTGAATTCACTAGAAGATGGACCCACTTGAATATCAATGTAATTTCAATCTTGTTGCAATCACTGCAGTCTTTAGAAACCAATTGCATATGAACGAAATAAGACGTCAAAAGGAAGCCGCGTGAACATAACGGTTACTTTTTTCAGAGGCAACACAGCACACCGGTTTGATTACATGAAAGTTTGCTATGTGCAGCGCTGTTTAGATATGTTGCGCTCCATGACAAATTCGCGCCTTCTATAAAGTATTTCGCGCAAAAAAGTTTCATATTATAAGAATGAGGTGTCTTGTTTTTATCCCCTTCAGTAAGCTTGCTCATTGGTTCGCCTTTTTCATGAATTCATATGTTTCGAGAAAATTCCACATGTTCGCATATAAGTTCGGACAAAACTGCACCTGAAATCCTACATACAATCAGGCCTGAACCCACTGAAGTAGGAATTGCTTTAGTAATTTTGAAACAACATTTAAATAACATGAAAACGTGATTGATCCTTTCGCATGTTTACTATTCAAGCGATTGCGATACGTATTCAGATGGCATAAACTTTAAATTATTCAAGCTGCAATTGGTGGTGGAGGAGAACTCGTTTCAGATTTCTTCCCATTTTCACTCGATAAGTCATTTTTTTCATTATTTCACTGAGTCACGTTTCTTCGAACATGACCGCAATATGGCGGTGACTGCCTTGGTTTCTTTTTCATGATGCGCGTCGCCTAAAATTTTTCGACTGCTAAAATAGAGCTGTGAGTAGTGAAGGTCACATTCTGTTGACACTGCTTTGTATGCTGAAGGTGTACTGAACGAGGGAGATATTTATGTTTGCAAGGGTTGCAAAATACTCACGTTCAGTAGATCACGCTGGTGCGGAATCAGTACAGAACGAAAACGAGACGATGGCAGGCGCACGAGAACGGAGCACTGTTGTTGACGACCGAAGGCGATGTTCCGTTGAAGGTGATGTTGGAGACGACGTACTGTTGAAGGCACTGTTGGAGACGACGTACTGTTGAAGGCACTGTTGGAGACGACGTACTGTTGAAGGCACTGTTGGAGACGACGTACTGTTGAAGGCACTGTGGAGACGACGTACTGTTGAAGGCACTGTTGGAGACGACGTACTGTTGAAGGCACTGTTGGAGACGACGTACTGTTGAAGGCACTGTTGGAGACGACATACTGTTGAAGGCACTGTTGGAGACGACGCACTGTTGAAGGCGATGCGGGCGAAGCGTTGAAGGCCACTAAGTGGCCGATGGCTAGCGGGCGAATGGGGGGAGTTGAGCTTGGGCTGCTTTATCCCTTTGCGCAACTCCGCCTTCCATTACGTTGGCCCTTTCCGATACGGTCTCATGGCCCACAAAAAGAGGCGTGAGACCGTATCGGAAAGGGCCAACGTAATGGAAGGCGGAGTTGCGCAAAGGGATATAAGCAGCCCAAGCTCAACTCCCCCCATACGCCTGCTAGCCATCGGCCACTTAGTGGCCTTCAACGCTTCGCCCGCATCGCCTTCAACAGTACGTCGTCTCCAACAGTGCCTTCAACAGTACGTCGTCTCCAACAGTGCCTTCAACAGTACGTCGTCTCCAACAGTGCCTTCAACAGTACGTCGTCTCCAACAGTGCCTTCAACAGTACGTCGTCTCCAACAGTGCCTTCAACAGTACGTCGTCTCCAACATCGCCTTCAACGGAACATCGCCTTCGGTCGTCAACAACAGTGCTCCATTCTCGTGCGCCTGCCATCGTCTCGTTTTCGTTCTATACTGATTCCGCACCAGCGTGATCTACTGAACGTGAGTATTTTGCAACCCTTGCAAACATAAATATCTCCCTCGTTCAGTACAGAAGGCAGGCAGATTGAAAAATCTCTTTTCGATGTGATCTTTTTCGATAAAAAATTATTCGGCCGAAAATTTCTGAGATATCCCCATTATATGTGCGCAACATTGACTAGTGCTGCAATGAAATTTGCGCGCTTTCACGCAATTGCTACGCAAAGTCCAGTTGGAGCAGCATATGAGTGAACGTTATGTAATATAACCTGCGAGTTACATCAGAGATTGAAAAAATAGATCCATGAAAAGGTGATGCATTTGGCATGATTTGAGGATTTCATTCCAACTGTCATTCATGACACTTCATCAGCGAAATGATCTATTAGGCTCACTGGTAATTCTCTCATTTGCGAGAAGGAATTCGCCAATTTGGTGACAATTAATTACCCTCACTTCATTTTGCTAATCTCATTCGTCTGCTATAATTCGTTACTTGGTTGGTTTTGCTGTCACTGATGCAGTAAAACTCATTTCGAACACATGGTACCAAGATTGGAAAGGTGAACACAGAATGAGGGGTATATATTTTCGAATTTCTGAGCTAGCCTATTGCTCTTCATCTCATTAATTTCATATGCTAGTGGAAAGAGGCTGTTGGCTCCGCTCAGCCGAGCCACTCCGTCCAACGCCCCCATCGGGACAAGGGCGGCAGAACAGGCCCCGACAGTCATAGGAGGAACGACAGTGAATCGGCTCGTCAGCATCCGATGGGCAGGAGACGAGCCTAAGCTCTAACCTTCACGTGACCGATCTGCAAGGAGGAGACGCCGATCTATAGAGCACGCAGCCAAGTGAGCCGCTGAGGTATTCGGTCAGAGCAGGCGGAAGCGACATGAAGAGACATGCGCTCGTAGTGAACGAATGAGTAAATAGGCAGAAGGAGGATGGGAATTTGAACCTGCTGCATAATCACATTTATCCAGCTATCTATTTATTTGTTTACTTATTCTCTTATTTATTCATATTCTTATATATATATATATATATATATATATATATATATATATATATTTATATTTATATTTATTTATTTATTTGTTTATTTATTCATTTATCTACTTCTCCACCTGTTTACCCATCTATTTTGCTAGTTAATTAATTAATTAATGTCTATTTTCATCTAATTATTTCATTTATCCATTCATTTGATGTATTCCTTTCCTTATTCTGTTTCATCTTTTCAGCTCGCCCGCTCTATTTCGTTTTTTCATTTCGTTCCGCCTCTTTATTTTATTCCTTTTCATTACCTCACTTTATTCATTCCTTGAAGCGCCTTCCCTTTTACTTATTCAATAAAATATCTGTTTAATTATTGACTTATCATGGAATCTCAGAAAAAATCGTTACTGCAGTGCAATGGATGCAGATCCCTTCCTGGTATCCCTGCCTTCGGTTCACCCGCTGTTTTCCCTCTTTAATGAGGTGCGCAAACTTTTTTGACATAAAACCTTTGGGGCGACCCGCTGACTACTCAAAAAACGAACTGTTAGTCAACTTATCAGTTCCCTCTCATTCCTTTGCCTCTGGGCTCCTCTGACCAATGATGATTGCAACTTCTTGGGAAATGCCTGAAGGTCATTTCAATGTAAAAGTGCTTTGCTGCTCAATAAGAAATTAAGTCAACTATTCAAATTCGCCGAGGAACAAGTTCATGAAAACATTTCCAGGCACATGGCATTTCCCCAATTATATTTTCCGTTTCACTTATCTTTTCATATCCCCAAGTAAACAATCGAAAACTGGCCCGCAGTCAGTTATTCATCCTATGTAGCAAAAAAATCAATTCAGGAGAAATTTGAAGAAGTTGCCGAGCGTCTTGGATAAGTCTTGCCGTACTTAGTTAGTACTGTGTCCCTTTCATAACGTCCTTCATATTTTCATAAATTTTGAAGTTCTTTCATTTATATTTTAGAGCATTAGTGCAAGTTGTTTTATCCTCTCCTCACCTCCTCACACCTTTCATCGCATCAAGCTTGTAGGCTAATCTTTTCAAAATTGCAATCCCCACCTTAACCAATAAAACCATTTGCTCTATAGCTTCTATATTAAAGCAACGCTAACTTCCACAGTCATATATATTGCTACTCTTATGCTTTCATTTCTGCAGCTCGATTTCACTGGAAATGAGACAACAGAGTTCAGTATATTCAGTCACACCAACCAACTAAAATATTGAACATTTCATCAAAGTGTGACTGAAAAAATGAGCATTCATAAATCGCTGCAATGAAATAGCATCCACACAAACTGTTCATTTCTTGCGTCATTTGAATAACGAAGACTGTTTTAGGTGAGCATATTCTGAGCGATTTTGCCTACACCTAATTAATCTAAGGGAAGTTGTATAAAACGTTGCAGCTTCCGGCGATAGACTCCAATGATATCATCGACAAATGTCAATGGTTGGAGATAAAATTGAATTTGAACATTTCGAATTCAAACGCATTTCCGCCTTAATGATGCACCTCAATTCAAATATATTTGGCACGTTTTTCCAGGCAATGCTAATCCCGTTTCGTGTTCCACTTCCACGTACGCGAAAACTTTACTTGGGGTGTCTTTAGTTTAGCGAAACACCGAAAAGGACATCGATGCTAGTTTCTCTGGTTGTTGTACTAAAGCTTCAAAGAGCAACGACCTGTTTCTTAGCATTTTGAATCACATTTCATAATTTGCTTTCAAAGATCGAGCCGTTGTCGAATGTTTTCAAAGAAAACTTCGAAAACATGAGTGCAAATTGAGTTATAGGGTTAAAAGCTTATCCCATTCGCTAACTATTATTTTCCTTAACCCAATTTACTATTGCATATGCGCGCGCGGATGCTTTGTCCCTCTCGATACCTTTCAACGATGAGCATCACTCTTTCCGTCTACAACGATTCTTCGCATAAGTATCAATCTATAAGTGAACTGAATGGATGACATAATGTGATTTTTTGCAAACGGTGGCATTTTTCGAAGTTTTGGTGACATTTCCAGTTTTGTGCGCATACATTAACAATGGTTCTCTTCGATAACGGACTTCCAGTTTGTTGAGTTGAAAACATCTGAGATAACGTTCATTAATGCCGCCTTTGAAAATGGCTAAATCAACTGAGATCTTGAAATGAACTTGTCATTGAATGTGTTAAATTCTTCACTTCGCTTTTTTGAGTGGACGGAGAAGCGAATCAGAGATGCTGACACGATGCGCATTTTTGTAGCTCCGCTGGACAGATTAGCAGTTTCTTACACTGCACACAAATAATAAAATTGTTGCGAAAATCAGCGTATAATTTGATTGCCCTGTCGTTTGTACTATTTTTGTGACGTTATTGTCCTTAAATGCAACCAGTCGGTTACAAAATGCGTCCAGAATAATCGACTTCACACGGTACAACGTAAGAAAGATATTATATCAAAAAATCTCAGAACTTGCTTACCTGTGGTGATTTCAGATATATATTCGTCACATCTTACGGCTTACTTAGCTGCGGTTATTTCCCACCTCAATATGTCGGACAAACAGATACATACTTAAACATACACAAATGCGCAAACACAGCCTCCTCATTAATGTGCATTGCAAATAAAAGTTTGCGAAAGCGCATAACAATCAAACGTTTGTAAGTGTGTGTTTATGGAAAATCGAAAGTCATGTTTAGGAACGAGTGGTACTGGATAGCGGAAGCAATTTCGAGAAGCGATGTGATGGTAGAAAATTTAGTCAAAGTTTTCACGCAACCTTTCTGCTGCCGCTCAAAAATTTTGAATCTGCTCTTAACTACAGACATCATTTATTGAATCATGTTTAAACTACAAACGTTATTTATCGAATGACGAAATTCATTTGCTTTCTTGATGCAAGGTAGACGTGATTTCTTAGATCTTCGATTTTCGGCTTCGACTTTCGGCAAGATGTGGTTGCAATAACAAATCGCTTTCAGCATGTGATGTGTATTTGTACCAACTCAGGAAATGCGACTCAAGGCATCGTCCGATGGCAGATGAAACGAACTGCTTCGCTTGCTTCTCTTCACCCCGTACCTTTCAGTCACCTTTGATCTTACCGCAAAAAAAACTTGAAGGAAAACTCATTCAAATACGTCAAAAACAGTGAGCACTGATACTGTCACCTGCCAAAATTCCGAGAAAAATAGCTCTTGTTTCGCTGAACCTCCTCGTTAAGCAAAATCCTCCTCACTCCTCCTCAGTTGAATTCTTGAGAAATCAGTAGGGTTCAAGGATTCGTGCAGTTACTGCAGTCTATGTCTTAAAGCTTCGACGTGACTTTCTTGAACCTTTTCCTGCCAGTTCCTGCCAAGTCCTTCATCGACCAATTCCAAACCCTCGACTTCACTAATCAATTAAATACGATGCCGGAGCGGAGAGACGGGGAAGCGTAGAGGGGAGCGCCGATGATTTCTTCCTCCGTCCTTGATTAAGCAGCGGTCTCGCTTTTAGAATGTCGTTTGATCCGTCCTCCTCATCCACATCCGCTGGTGATCTTGATGGAGATTTTATTGGTAAACGATTGTCAGAGTCTGCTATGGGAGGGTTCAAAGCCTTAGTCATATTTTTAATTTTGCGGCTGAGGAGAAATTTGTGGGTTGAAGATTTCTTCGACGCCCACATATCTCTAACCCGTTGCGTTGTTTTTGGAGAAAAGCGCATGTTATCATTCAAAATGATACAGTATTTATTGGATATTTGAGCGGAAAATTTCAAATCCCAACGGCTCCTCCATGGGACAAATGTAAATTCCATGGGATAAAAATGGAATGTAATAGAAATTGCTTGAATCTGCTGCTGTTTTATTCTAACAATTAGTTGCGATCACTTAGGGCACAATTGGGAATTGTATTCACACAACTACTTCCAGATTAAGGTAATAAATGGAATCTTCTGATTGTTTGTAATCATTTTTTTCGAGCATGTTTTATAGCTTTCTTATCGGAATGTCCTTTACTCCTTTATACTAACTTTTTCACAATTTCTCGAGGCAGATCAGTCAAAACTGCGAATTACGCCAAGCAGATTGCTTAAAAAATTGCACCATCCAGACGACAGATGCATGAGGGGACAGCTTATAGGGCGCATAATACCATCCAAGCATGAAGAACCACAGACGAAGCTATGTGGATAAGATCTGTCCATGCAATATGGATAGCGTTCGACGCTTCGGAATGAAAGCAGGCGAAATGATGGATAACAGCTAGCGCCTTTGCGCTCTGGGATAACAATTTGCAAAGTAATCGAGACAAAAGCCTCGCGGCTTCAGCACTACGGAGTAACAACAAGCGAAGTGATGAATAACAATCTTGCGCCTTCGGCGGGGAGGAATAACAGCAGTTGATGAAATTAGACGCATTCTCGCGCCTGCGGCGCTCTGGAGTGCCAGCAGTCAAAGCAATGAAGAACAACCTCACGTTTCGGCCCTTCGCAATAAAAGCAGGCGAAGTGGTGCATGACAAGCTCGCGCCTTCGGCGTTCCGGGACGACAGCAGTCGATATAACGGACCACTGGCGTCTTTGGCGCTCGGGGACAACAACAGGCGAAGTAATCGACAAAAACCTCACGGTTCCGACGCTTCGGAATGAGAGGAGGCGAAACGATGAATAACAGTCTGGAGTCTTCGGCATTTCGGAACAACAGCAGGTGAAGGAATGAAGAATTGCCTGGCGCCTTCGTTGACCACCTGCTTTGATATCTGCATGCAGTTTGGCGCTAGGATAACATGCTCAACGGGAAAAATGAAAACACTCCGACGGTAGTAAAATCGAAATTTCGCTTTAAATCGCGTTCATTTTGATTGGAAGGCCTTTTCACATTGGAATTTTCCTATATTCTCCATCTAAATAGAAAAATTCTGCTCATCATTTCCAGCCTTGTTGATATATTAGATCGTCATTCACATTGCTCATAACTCATTGAAAATTTGAAGGAAATCGATCAACGACGTAGAAAATATGGGTAATTTGACTAAAGTATGGAAAAACATATTTTTTCAACTTTTCCTTGATTCATTTTCGATGGATTTGGCTGTCCAACGAACTCATCCTGTATTCGGGGATGGCGGCTCCTAGAAAAAGTTTTGAAAAGTTGAGCATTTTTAGGGGGATTGTCATTGTAGCAACGCAAAAAAATGATTAGTGATCTACTAGTCTCTACCCTTTCATGCTTCTTCAAACCTGCCGTGTTTGGATCTTGGCTAATCATTTTCTCGCCAACCTACGCAATGTTCAGCTGTACTACCCTATGAAATCCTGCGGCAGTTGTTTTGAATGCACAATGTATTATTTAACAAGGTGTACTGTACATTTTCGGCATTATGTAAAACTGTTTTGTTGGAAATAAAAATCGAACCATTATCATTGCTTTACGTGATCGTTTAGTGTTAAAATTGCAAAGTCGTAATTGTTAAGAAGGCAACTGCTCAAATGCGCCATATTTGACTCTTGCATGTATCTGCATTTGTTGTGCACTATTCCGAAGAATAATTGTTGCAGCGGGAAACGAGAGGTTAAAAACGTCAAGCAAAAACGTGCTCCTAGAAGCACTGCCCACATTAGCCTAGCATCACGAAACTCCTTTTTTCAAAAGAGATTCCTTGAATAGTTTCGGATGGAAAGGAGGTGGGGCGTAGGGTCGGGGAGGAGGAGTTGCGCACAGGGTAAGAAAGTTTAAGCTGAGAAGGCAAGCGATCACATGTTCGGTCAAACTTTTTGTGCAGAACTCACACTGAACCCCATTAAGACATCCTGGCGGATCCGCAGTGAGACTTGTATTGCCCTGGTCACTGGTGCGATCTGAATTCTGGGCACTGGCAAGGTTGTTTGTCACGATGACGGGGACCGTTGCCTTTGAACCAGGGGAAGGATGTTTGGGGAGGAGCATGAGGTGCAAGGGGCCTGACATTTTGAATAGGAGCTCCGAATACTGCTGAGGGGAAAGGGCATGGCGTGCATTTCCTCGCTGTAAAGAATGGAAGCGCTCAACAGTTCAAAAATCGAGTATAGTCTGACGGGTTCGTAGAAGGCAGTTGTGGTGGAGTTTCAGCCTTAACGTTTCCTCCTGAACAGTTCGTCGGCCAAAGGATGTCAGCAACAAGCGATAATTTATGACATAAATGCTTGTCCACCTGCAATTTTCAGTAGTGAACAGGGGAGCGGTAATAGCTGGCACAGACGGATGCGAGTGTGTGCAATTGTTGCTGCGTGAAGAATAAAGAGGAGTGAAAAAGTAATTAATCTGTAAGTCCCCTTATTGTTGGCTAATACAATACGGTAGGAAGCAAAGAAAGGGGTAATAACAGAATGAAATGGGATGAAATGTGCGTAGCTTGCCCGGTTCGAGCATGTCCTCTCCATCACTACTCCTCATATTGCATCAGACTCAGAGGATGGAAGAGTTCATGTTCATAGCGACAAATTAGAAATCAACTCCGCTTAGTTCGGCGCCGCGTCACTGAACTGTTCTAATTCGCATGACTCTATTTTCCTTCATTGTGACTGCTATTCATCTCGCGTCCGGAGAGATTTAACAACCCTGGGCCACAGAAGCCAGTGTCCGATTCCTCCAAGAGGGCGGAAAATGCGCGGGTGTTGCTCATAAGCAGCGCATTATCTCATGATTTCGACGCGTTTCGCATTTTTCGCTTCTTTTTCATGAGGGCGATATCATTCGCTGTGATCAAAATAACAGCACAAGAAATCACTATCATTTGCCATTCTGGGAGTCAAATGTAGTGCACCTAAGCGAAAAAAAAGTACGTTCCAAACTTTTATTATAAGATGACTTGTATGAGATAAAACGCACGGTTAAAGTTTTAACCTTGGGGCTGAATTTTTTAACGGTCATGTCAGTTGTATTTCAGCATACGTGTGCTCGTACTACAGACGCCGGCAAGATTGAAGCTGGCATCACTAAGAAATGGTAAGAGCATTTACTGCGACTTCGAAGGGAAAAAAAGAAGTAGAATAACAAGTGAGAGTCCGTCATATGTTCATGAAAAGGAACAAAAGCAAGGCAATAAAGCAGAACACTTGTAAGAATGTATTCACCGAATGCCTCTTTTTCCGGCAATGGTAATCGCCATTTACTCATTTCTTTATATTCGTATTCCGTTGATGGAGTGTATCGTCTCGACAAAAGATTATGAGGAAAGTTCTTTGCAATGTTGTCACGGTATTTTCAGACGTGTTCCAACCACCTTCGGTGGCCAACCCGCATTGTACACGAGCATACGCATGGTAACTATAAGGAGGGAACTGCATGCAGTTGCACTTTCTGAAGCCCATGAGAATACATAATAGTGCTGCTAAAGACTTCGCATGTGAAACGCTTAACTTTCGCTGATTTCAGTGAGCGTTCCATTGCCGTGATAGTGTGCTGTGGAAGGTTCAACGATTGAAAACTGATGGAACATTGCTAACTGTCGATTGAAGGAGTTTCGGTTCCGTAGTCATTATTATCGAGGTAGGCTATTCAATGGTAGCAAAAATGTGAAATATTTATGTGGTTACCTGCATAGGAGCAACCTTACTTATGCAAGAGTACGAATGAAATGAAAGGAGAACTGGAATAAAGAGGGACGTTCAGCATAACTAAAGAGAGATAACCATGACGTGAACGTTTAGATGCGGTTAATTCAAAAGTCCTAAAAGAGGTTGAGAACGAATGTGCCATGATTGTGATGGCAGAATGAGACGATTTTTTTTTTTTTTTCGCTAAGAAGTATATAACTTCATTCCATGTATATTTCGCGAGAATCGGCCTTGTGTTGCAACAGCATTGCGATGATGCGACCACGTCGCTCACAGTCAAATTGGAAGCAGCACATGGGTTCATTGAACAAGAAATCATAAAACCAAATCGGGTGCATCAATTCTTGCGTAGAATTGCCATTGATGCACTCATGGAGCAGACTTTTTTGGGAACGAACTTAGAAGATGACTTTTGGGGTGTGTCTCTTGAAAATATTGTCGCAAAAGGCGTTCCATTTGCTAAATGTATTACCTTCGGGCTTGGCGAGGGCATTTCATATATATATGTATATATCCTAAGCATGTGAAGAGAGCATTCATAAGCTTCTGATGAGAGCCTTATTCGTCGTTTGCTACCTTCTCTTGGAAAATATAACAGTTGATGTACTCGTGATTGGTGTGCAAATGCTGCATTGTATGGCTTCAGCCGAACGAAATTTCATTGACCCCTAAACAGCTATTCAAGCATATTCTGAGCACCAAATTTGATCAAATCCCATGCGTTTTGTAACGAATGATGCACCATATTAACTTAAGTAGAGCAACCTGCAATAGTTCTTCTATGTTTTAGCGCTAATATTCTGTTATCACTCGCTTCAACATTTCTTCTGAGCATAGCACTCTTACCCTCCCCTTCTTGAAGTTTTTTTCAAGAATTGAGGATTCGTTTCCATCGGAAGCTGTTCCTTTGGTGTTCAAGAAAAAGGCGCGGAATCGCCCTTTCTGACAAAAGGATGACTCCTTTTGCCTTCCATGTCTTCCATACGTCACCTTCATTTGTCACAAAAAAACTTCAAGGTACTCAAGTCAGTCGCTAGTTTTCGCAGGAGTTCCTTCACTACAAAGCGCATTTTATACAGCAGTAGATATGTGATTTTCCTATTCTCGATGCTCAGCGTTTATCGTAAGGTTGTGAATTATGAGCTTGAAAAGTGCAAGCACAAAATCTTTCCTTGAGGAAAAACTTCATGCTGCGGTTTTTGTGGCTAAACTTCCGTCCTTTTGTGGGAAGTTTTTTGAAATGCAGTTTTCCTTTGTGGACTTCGAAAAGGCGTTCGATACTGTAGAGGTCAATGCAGTGCTCGAAGCAGTAAAGGATCAAGGAATCCACCCCGGCTACATGAAACTACTTCAAGCAGCGCAAAAGGACAATTTCACGTGCATTACTGTGTTCAATAACGAATGAGAAATCCCAGTCTGTAAATGGGTCAAGCAGGGTGACACAATATCTTCTAAGCTATTCTCTGCTTGGCTCGAAGTGGTGATGCGTAAGTTGAATTGGACAGAAGGTATACAATTGACGGCGAGAAGCTAAACCACCTAAGGATCGCCGAGGACATTGTCCTCATAGGCAGCTCAACGGATGCATTACAAAACATGCTGACGGAATTTGGCAGGGAGGGTGCAAAAATCGGTCTGAAGGCCAACAAAACTAAAAACAAGTTTATGAGGTCATGAGACTTGCCTTGCGACGGAATAAAACTTGACAACGAACATATAGAAGAAGCGGAAAGCTACGTTTACTTGGGACAGACAGTCAGGATGGACAACGATCTGAAGGAAGAAATCACTAGAAGAGAAAGAGCCGCCTGGAGTAAATTCAAAGAAATATCTGATGTCCTAAAATCAAAACTCAAGCGAGAAACGAAAACGAAACTGTTCAATTCTACAGTTTTGAAAGCAATGATATACGGTGGCGAAACCTCCGCGCTAACAGCCGCAGAAGAGAAAAAACTACAAACAACACAACGAGCAATGGATAGGTCAATGCCCGGGATATCGCTCCGCGATAAAGTGAAAAACGAAGTGATAAGGCAAAGAACGTTGCTGAAGGACGTAGTAATTGAATACAAGTCAAACAAACTACGCTGGGCCGGCCATGTTGCACGCAAAGATGACATAGGTGAAGCGCCAGAATACTGTACTGGTATCCAAGAGATCGCAAAAGACCCAGAGGAAGGCCACCACGCAGATGGGAAGACCTTCTCGAGACAAATGTAGGAACAACGTGGAAAAGAAAAGCAGTAGACAGATCGTTATGGAAGGGCATCGTGCGGAACGTCGTCACGAGACTGTCTGCTGCGACAGGGACAGCTCATTGATTAACGACTTCTAAGTAATCTAAGTAAAAGTAAGTAAATTTTCCTTTCCGAAAATGTTTTGAAGAGTTTCTGCTCTATCATAGTTTGCTTAGTTAGCTCCTACACATATTCACAGGCGTTATCAGGAGGGTAGTGTGATTTAGAAACGCGGACTACTTAAGAAAACAAATGACTGTAATTTTTTGTTATTGCAATACTCTTTCAGAAATACGCATTTTGTGCTTTCTTTCGAATGCAGCCACACAGTAACTGAGTGATTGGTTGATGGTGATAGAAATTTTGTCAGGTTTCGGGGCATGTAAAATAGCTTTCATCTGTGTTTCCAGTCAATTATTGCTATGGAAAATTTTTAAAAGCAGAAACAACACTATGAAGTTATAGCCTTCGTCAGAAGTAGAACCAACTTTATTGCGCCTATTTTATTGCCTCGATAGGCAAAGCATTTCACATATAATCTATTCTCCAATATCCGACAGTCAATTTATTGCACCTAACGGTTCATGTTTTCTTTTTGGGTATAATTGATGAGGCGAGCTGTGCGAAACTAATACAGCGAAACGAAACGTTGATAGTGGTTCGCGAAGCGATAAGCTTTCTTTAGCCTATTGCATCGTTATTCGCTGAACCAAAACTCGTTCTTAGCTCGCAGAAGTGAGCGTCCCACCATATAGGTGATAATTTTGTTCCTCATACCTTCCTGCTATAATTCCAGTTACGTAGAATGTTGTGAGCCATTTCCTCGCAGTTAGCCACCTAATTTTAAATTAATCACCTACTGACTTGCTTTTCATTTCTTTTCACCATCTATTCCATTAAACAGAAAACCTTTTACTCTAGAGGAAAGAGTTGAATGAGCAATAGAAATATTTCATGCAAAAGTCAACGGCATCTAAACTCGAAATTGAGACCTTAACGTAACAGTAATACTGCTGTGAAGACTGCAAATAGCAGTCTAAATGATTGCGGCTCTTACAGGTCGATGTAAGAGGAAGCCCACTGATGCAATGCTAACGGAATCTTCCAGTGCACGAGCAATTTGGTGTTGAAATATCCGGTAGCGGTGAAATAAGCTATACTATGCACGCTTTATCGCGTTGAACATCAAGCATTCATTCAAGAAGGTTTGTCCTTAATATCTATGAGCCATGTTATAACGTTCATGGTCATAGAACTTTCATTAAAATGGTTGATGAGGCAAACCACCTTCAAGTAGTTCAAGGGAATGACATAGTGCTAGCTGTTTTTTTTAATTGTTGAAGCTTCTTTTACATATTGGAAAGGTGTTCGATATATCAAAATGCAGTGTTTTTTCTAACTCGCAAAAGTGAGAGTCCAACGAGAAGAGTGATTTCTTTAATGTTAAACTTTCGATCACGATTGCAATTACGCACAAAGATGTAAGTATTTTAATAGACTAGTTGCTAATTTTAATTGGTTGCGCCGCTTGTAACGAACTGATAAAAAGTTGTCCGCTCTGCTGTATGGGGTGTGCGCTGAAACAAAATACGTTTCAGCGACGTATGGTATTACTTCTTCGACGTCATATCATACATATGATATTTTCATTGCACATAATTTTCGACTATTCAGAGAATGAAATCAGCCATTTATAGTGGCTGTTTAATGATGACTGGCTGATTATTTTTGGTGATGAGCGAAAAATGTTAGAGTGAATAGTTTTTCTTTTCTCAATTCTTTTCTCCATTTACATCAGGATGCAGAGAACTTTTAACCAAAGAGGAATGGTACCAGAAAAAAAATGAAAATGAAAAAAAAAATCAAGCAGGAAAAATCGACTCAGGACTAAGATGTTATGCTGCTGAACGATATCACGGACTTCTTCAACTGCTCTAAAGCGGTGTAACAGACAAATACGTCGCATGCAACTTTGTATACTTATTCACTTTTTTCGTAGACGGCACAGAAACATTTTTATAGAAAGAAAGCGTTGTAAAAACGACTTTTTCGCAAGGAAAAATCTTTACAGAAACGACATTTTTGTCTTACAAAAAACGACATTACGAAAAACGCTATAGAAGCGGCATTTTTGCCTTCAGGAATTTTGCAGAATATTTTTTTGCATGGGAGTGAAATCATCTTGCCATTCTCGACGAGTTTTGATTTTTGAAGTTCCGATAATAATATGTGAAATGATCGGATTAGTCCCCTTCTAAATCAGCTTAAAAGCATTCTTCGAATGATTTTCTGAGATCGCTGAAGGGCAAATTTGCACGACTGATTCCCTGAAGACACTCATTATTCTTGCTTAGCGGGATGACCTCTAAAGAGATCAATTGGCTGTCTGTGAAACTCAGCGGAAATCCAAATGAAGTACGATGAAGCGATCCATTCTGCAAAAATGCATATATGACTCTGAAATGTGATGAGCTTAGCAAAAATAATTTTCTAGCAAGCAATAAGATTACTGTTCAGAGTACTGCATTTGGTGAGCCAGTTGAGCCTGTCAGGCAAGCGAAAGAACTGCAGAAATTCGAAATTTTTAGGCAAAAGTTTGTCATGCTTTTTATTTCAAATCTGCTAAATATCTGGGTAGTTGCCTTTTTGCTCATCTTTGGTTCTATCCTTCTATTTACTTTGCGAAGAATTTCTAATCAGATAGAAAGAAGGCGAACTTGATTTTAAGGTTGGTTTATGTCATTTTCTAATGAGGCTCCTGTCTTTTACTGCGCAGATTTTTATCTCACTTGTGCTCGTTAAAACAACACATAAATTTTGTTGAGTATATTAGGGTTAAATTTGCACATTTTCTATAGACGTATTTTATAGAAGGTGCTGATTTGCTTGTTTCAGTTGAAAGTTATCCTAAACGTCTATGAATTGCTTCGATCAGAAAATTACTATAATAAGAGTTATTTCGATCGGGAATGTTAAAAGTCTCAACGTGACAATAAAAATTCCTAAAATATCGATTTCAAAATAGTCATAAGACCATTTGTAAATATGTTACTACGGACCGTCGAAATTTTACGATGCCTGTTTGTCGAAGCGAAAAGCATTCGTCGGAATGAAAAAAGAAACCGATATTTTCCACCTTGGGGTAATATATGAATAAGAACAGATTTTGAACTGTTTAAAAAAGGCAGAAATTCTTTCAGGGTTGGGGTGTCCTTGAAAAACATAAATGTCACTGACATCAAAGACAAATACGAATATTAGGTCTAGCCGCTAAAGTTTACGGTTCGCTTAATTTTTTAAATGCTATTTCGTAATCCGTGAATAGGAATCGGTGTATAGAATTAGCATGCGAGCTTCTTCACATCGCTATTGAGCTCTGCTACTTGAACTTATGAATATGGACTGCTGCTATGAGACGTTTTGCCCTCTAATATTTTGCCTAAGCGAAAGTCGTGAAGCTTCATTGGCTAGACTTGTAATAACGATTCAGGAATATGGGTTGGCTTTGAAAGTACAGTATAGAATAATTTAGTCGGATGTCGAAATGCATCATCAAACCACCTTAGTGGAACGAGTTTTTTTAACGTAATAAGAAAGAAAGTCTGACATATTTTGCTTGCATATTATTCGGACGTTTTTCCTGGAGAGTACGATATTCTGTACTGTGGTATAGAAATCAATTGATCTGTTAACTTAGTGAAAGTTTTAACAACTATAAACGATATAACCTAAAATGTTCAGCATCTGATAGTACGGTTTCAAAAAATCTTCGAACACATGGCATAGCATAGTACCATAATACAGCATAGACAACCAACCATTTTGCAATTTCTGACACTTCTTTCCACCATTTCAGAAAATGTCTCGTAAATCTTGAGAATCACATAGTAGTGAATCCTGAACAGTGTGTGGTGTTCTCCGGTGCGAATAACTGCAAAAATACGCCGTGCTGTGATCCATTTACAAACAAGGAGAAATCCAACCGAAGAAAAAAATTTGAGTTTGAAAGCAATTGAATGAGCTGAATGTAGAAGGATTTGCTCACGAGGCGAACAATTCTTTTTTAGAACGATCTCTATTCTATTTCATGCTTTCTTCAGCTACGGCACTACTTCAAGGTAGCGGTGTTCGAATTCTGCTAGAGTTCTACGCATCACCAAAAAACTGCAATTGGAAATATAGAATATAATAATGGGTCATATATGATAAAAACGATGATTTATTTCATTAGCCGGAATGCATGTCAATTCCTCTGTAGCCAAAAAAGAGTTATTGAGAAAATGATGGGCTAGATTGCCATCTTAGCTTTTGGAAGAAATTGCTTAGTGAATAATTCCTTCCGCCTTTCAGCCCGAACTCGTTAACTTGATAATTCCTCCACACTCGCATCATTCCTTCAATTCAAGCAAAGAATTCTTCATGTTTATTCGTTGATGCCTCGCAATCGCTTGTTGATTTTTTTCCGCTTCTTCAGACGGTTTAAAATCTTCCAATTTTTGCGCAACGATCCAGCTATGTCGTTGAAACTTGGGCTCAATAAACTACGTAATGCATTCTCAGAGCAAGTTTTTCGAAAAATTGTCCAACTTTATAAAATTGTTCAAACGTTTATGTTATTATTGTGTTCTCTATAGGTTGATTTCTACACTCTGTTACGGACCATTATCCATCGACCATGACAGATATTTGTCATAGTTTTTTTTCTGTTACTGAGAAAAATAACGAAAGCATCGATTCACCAGTGGGAATAGGGTTGAAGACCATGTCGACGTCAAAATGAATTGTGAAAGGACCACGGCGAAAATAATCTATCAACTTGCATTCTGTTTCTATCTCAAGGAAAGTTGCATTGAAATTGCTAAAACTGAGGTTTGATATGATAGAAAGTGACAAGGAAACTAAGACAATGAGGAACGATGCATAAATAATCAAATGATGCATAAATGATGCATAAATAATTAAGTAAATTTACCTCGCAACTTAGGAATTGCATCATTGCAAAGGTTTTTTAGTCTTCAAAAGTGGAAAGAGGAAGAGTGAGCGCGTCAGCACTTTTTTCGAAAGATATGTGAAAATTTATAATAGCGCATCTGTTCATTTATGCACTTTCCGAATGCCGCAAAAGTATATTGGTGTTAATCTGTGAAGGCTTATACAGAAAAAAAAGTTCACAATATTGCGTCGGCTAACGACAATTTGCTTATGCTTACTCCGTGTCATCATAGCCTTGAAACTTTATTTTTTGGCATTGTAAAATGATGGTAAATAGCCACCACTTTTCGTCCTCCTAAGCCAGCTGTAAATCGCGTCTTAATTTATTATTTCAGGAGGTGGTTAGACTGCTATTATCCAGCTTAAGGACTCGAATGAAAGCGGATTTTGGCCCTCTCTTTCTTCGTCCTCAGGAAGTTTTCACTAGTGGTTGAGCGAGCGCTCAACAGCACTGCGAGTATGATGGTGAAAAATTGATTATCGGTGTATTATCGACATATCACGCTGCATAGAGTAGGTTTGCTCATTCCTTAGCAGCGCTATAAGTTCCTTTCGATTACTGCTTTAGACATTTGTTACTGCTATTCCGTCTTATGCTTCTTCATGCTCCATCTTTTTTAATGGTTCATTTGCATGTAGCCAAACCTCACGGAAATTCAACAAAGACCGGCGCTAAGTTGATC
>JAZARR010000269.1:135000-145000 GCA_037389465.1 Baylisascaris procyonis
TTATTATTATTTATTATTAATTATTATTATTATTATTATTATTATTAATTATTATTATTATTATTATTATTATTAATTATTATTATTATTATTATTATTATTATTATTATTATTATTATTAATTATTATTATTATTATTATTATTATTATTATTATTATTATTATTATTAATTATTATTATTATTATTATTTATTATTATTAATTATTATTATTATTATTATTATTAATTATTATTATTATTATTATTATTATTAATTATTATTATTATTATTATTATTATTATTATTATTATTATTATTATTATTATTATTATTATTATTATTATTATTATTATTATTATTAATTATTATTATTATTATTATTATTATTATTATTATTATTATTATTATTATTATTATTATTATTATTTATTATTATTATTATTATTATTATTATTATTATTATTATTATTATTATTATTATTATTATTATTATTATTATTATTATTATTATTATTATTATTATTATTATTATTATTATTATTATTATTATTATTATTATTATTATTATTATTATTATTATTATTATTATTATTATTATTATTATTATTATTATTATTATTATTATTATTATTATTATTATTATTATTATTAATTATTATTATTATTATTATTATTATTATTATTATTATTATTATTATTATTATTATTATTATTATTATTATTATTATTATTATTATTATTATTATTATTATTATTATTATTATTATTATTATTATTATTATTATTATTATTATTATTATTATTATTATTATTATTATTATTATTATTATTATTATTATTATTATTATTATTATTATTATTATTATTATTATTATTATTATTATTATTATTATTATTATTATTATTATTATTATTATTATTATTATTATTATTATTATTATTATTATTATTATTATTATTATTATTATTATTATTATTATTATTATTATTATTATTATTATTATTATTATTATTATTATTATTATTATTATTATTATTATTATTATTATTATTATTATTATTATTATTATTATTATTATTATTATTATTATTATTATTATTATTATTATTATTATTATTATTATTATTATTATTATTATTATTATTATTATTATTATTATTATTATTATTATTATTATTATTATTATTATTATTATTATTATTATTATTATTATTATTATTATTATTATTATTATTATTATTATTATTATTATTATTATTATTATTATTATTATTATTATTATTATTATTATTATTATTATTATTATTATTATTATTATTATTATTATTATGTTATTATTATTATTATTATTATTATTATTATTATTATTATTATTATTATTATTATTATTATTATTATTATTATTATTATTATTAATTATTATTATTATTATTATTATTATTATTATTATTATTATTATTATTATTATTATTATTATTATTATTATTATTATTATTATTATTATTATTATTATTATTATTATTATTATTATTATTATTATTATTATTATTATTATTATTATTATTATTATTATTATTATTATTATTATTATTATTATTATTATTATTATTATTATTATTATTATTATTATTATTATTATTATTATTATTATTATTATTATTATTATTATTATTATTATTATTATTATTATTATTATTATTATTATTATTATTATTATTATTATTATTATTATTATTATTATTATTATTATTATTATTATTATTTATTATTATTATTATTATTATTATTATTATTATTATTATTATTATTATTATTATTATTATTATTATTATTATTATTATTATTATTATTATTATTATTATTATTATTATTATTATTATTATTATTATTATTTATTATTATTATTATTATTATTATTATTATTATTATTATTATTATTATTATTATTATTATTATTATTATTATTATTATTATTATTATTATTATTATTATTATTATTATTATTATTATTATTATTATTATTATTATTATTATTATTATTTATTATTATTATTATTATTATTATTATTATTATTATTATTATTATTATTATTTATTATTATTATTATTATTATTATTATTATTATTATTATTATTATTATTATTATTATTATTATTATTATTATTATTATTATTTATTATTATTATTATTATTATTATTATTATTATTATTATTATTATTATTATTATTATTATTATTATTATTATTATTATTATTATTATTATTTATTATTATTATTATTATTATTATTATTATTATTATTATTTATTATTATTATTATTATTATTATTATTATTATTATTATTATTATTATTATTTATTATTATTATTATTATTATTATTATTATTATTATTATTATTATTATTATTATTATTATTATTATTATTATTATTATTATTATTATTATTATTATTATTATTATTATTATTATTATTATTATTATTATTTATTATTATTATTATTATTATTATTATTATTATTATTATTATTATTATTATTATTATTATTATTATTATTATTATTATTATTATTATTATTATTATTATTATTATTATTATTATTATTATTATTATTATTATTATTATTATTATTATTATTATTATTATTATTATTATTATTATTATTATTATTATTATTATTATTATTATTATTATTATTATTATTATTATTATTATTATTATTATTATTATTATTATTATTATTATTATTATTATTATTATTATTATTATTATTATTATTATTATTATTATTATTATTATTATTATTAATTATTATTATTATTATTATTATTATTATTATTATTATTATTATTATTATTATTATTATTATTATTATTATTATTATTATTATTATTATTATTATTATTATTATTATTATTATTATTATTATTATTATTATTATTATTATTATTATTATTATGTATTATTATTATTATTATTATTATTATTATTATTTATTATTATTATTATTATTATTATTATTATTATTATTATTATTATTATTATTATTATTATTATTATTATTATTATTATTATTATTATTATTATTATTATTATTATTATTATTATTATTATTATTATTATTATTATTATTATTATTATTATTATTATTATTATTATTATTATTATTAATTATTATTATTATTATTATTATTATTATTATTATTATTATTATTATTATTATTATTATTATTATTATTATTATTATTATTATTATTATTATTAATTATTATTATTATTATTATTATTATTATTATTATTATTATTATTATTATTATTATTATTATTTATTATTATTATTATTATTATTATTATTATTATTATTATTATTATTTATTATTATTATTATTATTATTATTATTATTATTATTATTATTATTATTATTATTATTATTATTATTATTATTATTATTATTATTATTATTATTATTATTATTATTATTATTATTATTATTATTATTATTATTATTATTATTATTATTATTATTATTATTATTATTATTATTATTATTATTATTATTATTTATTATTATTATTATTATTATTATTATTATTATTATTATTTATTATTATTATTATTATTATTATTATTATTATTATTATTATTATTATTATTATTTATTATTATTATTATTATTATTATTATTATTATTATTATTATTATTATTATTTATTATTATTATTATTATTATTATTATTATTATTATTATTATTATTATTTATTATTATTATTATTATTATTATTATTATTATTATTATTATTATTATTATTATTATTATTATTATTATTATTATTATTATTATTATTATTATTATTATTTATTATTATTATTATTATTATTATTATTATTATTATTATTATTATTATTATTATTATTATTATTATTATTATTATTATTATTATTATTATTATTATTTATTATTATTATTATTATTATTATTATTATTATTATTATTATTATTATTTATTATTATTATTATTATTATTATTATTATTATTATTATTATTATTTATTATTATTATTATTATTATTATTATTATTATTATTATTATTATTATTATTATTATTATTATTATTATTATTATTATTATTTATTATTATTATTATTATTATTATTATTATTATTATTATTATTATTATTATTATTATTATTATTATTATTATTATTATTATTATTATTATTATTATTATTATTATTATTATTATTATTATTATTATTATTATTATTATTATTATTATTATTATTATTATTATTATTATTATTATTATTATTATTATTATTATTATTATTATTATTATTATTATTATTATTATTATTATTATTATTATTATTATTATTATTTATTATTATTATTATTATTATTATTATTATTATTATTATTATTATTATTATTATTATTATTATTATTATTATTATTATTATTATTATTATTATTATTATTATTATTATTATTATTATTATTATTATTATTATTATTATTATTATTATTATTATTATTATTATTATTATTATTATTATTATTATTATTATTATTATTATTATTATTATTATTATTATTATTATTATTATTATTATTATTATTATTATTATTATTATTATTATTATTATTATTATTATTATTATTATTATTATTATTATTATTATTATTATTATTATTATTATTATTATTATTATTATTATTATTATTATTATTATTATTATTATTATTATTATTATTATTATTATTATTATTATTATTATTATTATTATTATTATTATTATTATTATTATTATTATTATTATTATTATTATTATTATTATTATTATTATTATTATTATTATTATTATTATTATTATTATTATTATTATTATTATTATTATTATTATTATTATTATTATTATTATTATTATTATTATTATTATTATTATTATTATTATTATTATTATTATTATTATTATTATTATTATTATTATTATTATTATTATTATTATTATTATTATTATTATTATTATTATTATTATTATTATTATTATTATTATTATTATTATTATTATTATTATTATTATTATTATTATTATTATTATTATTATTATTATTATTATTATTATTATTATTATTATTATTATTATTATTATTATTATTATTATTATTATTATTATTATTATTATTATTATTATTATTATTATTATTATTATTATTATTATTATTATTATTATTATTATTATTATTATTATTATTATTATTATTATTATTATTATTATTATTATTATTATTATTATTATTATTATTATTATTATTATTATTATTATTATTATTATTATTATTATTATTATTATTATTATTATTATTATTATTATTATTATTATTATTATTATTATTATTATTATTATTATTATTATTATTATTATTATTATTATTATTATTATTATTGTGTGTGTGTGTGTGTGTGTGTGTGTGTGTGTGTGTGTGTGTGTGTGTGTGTGTGTGTGTGTGTGTGTGTGTGTGTGTGTGTGTTGTGTGTGTGTGTGTGTGTGTGTGTGTATTATTATTGTTATTATTATTATTATGTGTGTGTGTGTGTGTGTGTGTGTGTGTGTATTATTATTATTATTATGTATTATGTGTGTGTGTATTATTATTATTATTATGTGTTATTATTATTATTATTATTATTATTATTATTATTATTATTATTATTATTATTATTATTATTATTATTATTATTATTATTATTATTATTATTATTATTATTATTATTATTATTATTATTATTATTATTATTATTATTATTATTATTATTATTATTATTATTATTATTATTATTATTATTATTATTATTATTATTATTATTATTATTATTATTATTATTATTATTATTATTATTATTATTATTATTATTATTATTATTATTATTATTATGTATTATGTGTGTGTGTTGTGTGTGTGTGTGTGTTATTTATTATTATTATTATTATTATTATTATTATTATTATTATTATTATTATTATTATTATTATTATTATTATTATTATTATTATTATTATTATTATTATTATTATTATTATTATTATTATTATTATTATTATTATTATTATTATTATTATTTATTATTATTATTATTATTATTATTATTATTATTATTATTATTATTATTATTATTATTATTATTATTATTATTATTATTATTATTATTATTATTATTATTATTATTATTATTATTATTATTATTATTATTATTATTATTATTATTATTATTATTATTATTATTATTATTATTATTATTATGTGTGTATTGTGTGTGTGTTGTTATTATTATTATTATGTATTATTATGTGTGTGTGTGTGTATTATTGTTATTATTATTATTATTATTATTATTATTATTATTATTATTATTATTATTATTATTATTATTATTATTATTATTATTATTATTATTATTATTATTATTATTATTATTATTATTATTATTATTATTATTATTATTATTATTATTATTATTATTATTATTATTATTATTATTATTATTATTATTATTATTATTATTATTATTATTATTATTATTATTATTATTATTATTATTATTATTATTATTATTATTATTATTATTATTATTATTATTATTATTATTATTATTATTATTATTATTATTATTATTATTATTATTATTATTATTATTATTATTATTATTATTATTATTATTATTATTATTATTATTATTATTATTATTATTATTATTATTATTATTATTATTATTATTATTATTATTATTATTATTATTATTATTATTATTATTATTATTATTATTATTATTATTATTATTATTATTATTATTATTATTATTATTATTATTATTATTATTATTATTATTATTATTATTATTATTATTATTATTATTATTATTATTATTATTATTATTATTATTATTATTATTATTATTATTATTATTATTATTATTATTATTATTATTATTATTATTATTATTATTATTATTATTATTATTATTATTATTATTATTATTATTATTATTATTATTATTATTATTATTATTTATTATTATTATTATTATTATTATTATTATTATTATTATTATTATTATTATTATTATTATTATTATTATTATTATTATTATTATTATTATTATTATTATTATTATTATTATTATTATTATTATTTATTATTATTATTATTATTATTATTATTATTATTATTATTATTATTATTATTATTATTATTATTATTATTATTATTATTATTTATTATTATTATTATTATTATTATTATTATTATTATTATTATTATTATTATTATTATTATTATTATTATTATTATTATTATTATTATTATTATTATTATTATTATTATTATTATTATTATTATTATTATTATTATTATTATTATTATTATTATTATTATTATTATTATTATTATTTATTATTATTATTATTATTATTATTATTATTATTATTATTATTATTATTATTATTATTATTATTATTATTATTATTATTATTATTATTATTATTATTATTATTATTATTATTATTATTATTATTATTATTATTATTATTATTATTATTATTATTATTATTATTATTATTATTATTATTATTATTATTATTATTATTATTATTATTATTATTATTATTATTATTATTATTATTATTATTATTATTATTATTATTATTATTATTATTATTATGTGTGTGTGTGTGTGTGTGTATTATATATATATATATATTATTATTATTATTATTATTATTATTATTATTATTATTATTATTATTATTATTATTATTATTATTATTATTATTATTATTATTATTATTATTATTATTATTATTATTATTATTATTATTATTATTATTATTATTATTATTATTATTATTATTATTATTATTATTATTATTATTATTATTATTATTATTATTATTATTATTATTATTATTATTATTATTATTATTATTATTATTATTATTATTATTATTATTATTATTATTATTATTATTATTATTATTTATTATTATTTATTATTATTATTATTATTATTATTATTATTATTATTATTATTATTATTATTATTATTATTATTATTATTATTATTATTATTATTATTATTATTATTATTATTATTATTATTATTATTATTATTATTATTATTATTATTATTATTATTATTATTATTATTATTATTATTATTATTATTATTATTATTATTATTATTATTATTATTATTATTATTATTATTATTATTATTATTAATTATTATTATTATTATTATTATTATTATTATTATTATTATTATTATTATTATTATTATTATTATTATTATTATTATTATTATTATTATTATTATTATTATTATTATTATTATTATTATTATTATTATTATTATTATTATTATTATTATTATTATTATTATTATTATTATTATTATTATTATTATTATTATTATTATTATTATTATTATTATTATTATTATTATTATTATTATTATTATTATTATTATTATTATTATTATTATTATTATTATTATTATTATTATTATTATTATTATTATTATTATTATTATTATTATTATTATTATTATTATTATTATTATTATTATTATTATTATTATTATTATTATTATTATTATTATTAATTATTATTATTATTATTTATTATTATTATTATTATTATTATTATTATTATTATTATTAATTATTATTATTATTATTATTATTATTATTATTATTATTATTATTATTTATTATTATTATTATTATTATTATTATTATTATTATTATTATTATTATTATTATTATTTATTATTATTATTATTATTATTATTATTATTATTATTATTATTATTATTATTATTATTATTATTATTATTATTATTATTATTATTATTATTATTATTATTATTATTATTATTATTATTATTATTATTTATTATTATTATTATTATTATTATTATTATTATTATTATTATTATTATTATTATTATTATTATTATTATTATTATTATTATTATTATTATTATTATTATTATTATTATTATTATTATTATTATTATTATTATTATTATTATTATTATTATTATTATTATTATTATTATTATTATTATTATTATTATTATTATTATTATTATTATTATTATTATTATTATTATTATTATTATTATTATTATTATTATTATTATTATTATTATTATTATTATTATTATTATTATTATTATTATTATTATTTATTATTATTATTATTATTATTATTATTATTATTATTATTATTATTATTATTATTATTATTATTATTATTATTATTATTATTATTATTATTATTATTATTATTATTATTATTATTATTATTATTATTATTATTATTATTATTATTATTATTATTATTATTATTATTATTATTATTATTATTATTATTATTATTATTATTATTATTATTATTATTATTATTATTATTATTATTATTATTATTATTATTATTATTATTATTATTATTATTATTATTATTATTATTATTATTATTATTATTATTATTATTATTATTATTATTATTATTATTATTATTATTATTATTATTATTATTATTATTATTATTATTATTATTATTATTATTATTATTATTATTATTATTATTATTATTATTATTATTATTATTATTATTATTATTATTATTATTATTATTATTATTATTATTATTATTATTATTATTATTATTATTATTATTATTATTATTATTATTATTATTATTATTATTATTATTATTATTATTATTATTATTATTATTATTATTATTATTATTATTATTATTATTATTATTATTATTATTATTATTATTATTATTATTATTATTATTATTATTATTATTATTATTATTATTATTATTAATTATTATTATTATTATTATTATTATTATTATTATTATTATTATTATTATTATTATTATTATTATTATTATTATTATTATTATTATTATTATTATTATTATTATTATT
>JAZARR010000269.1:150000-154424 GCA_037389465.1 Baylisascaris procyonis
TTTATTATTATTATTATTATTATTATTATTATTATTATTATTATTTATTATTATTATTATTATTATTATTATTATTATTATTATTATTATTATTATTATTATTATTATTATTATTATTATTATTATTATTATTATTATTATTATTATTATTATTTATTATTATTATTATTATTATTATTATTATTATTATTATTATTATTATTATTATTATTATTATTATTATTATTATTATTATTATTATTATTATTTATTATTATTATTATTATTATTATTATTATTATTATTATTATTATTATTATTATTATTATTATTATTATTATTATTATTATTATTATTATTATTATTATTATTTATTATTATTATTATTATTATTATTATTATTATTATTATTATTATTATTTATTATTATTATTATTATTATTTATTATTATTATTATTATTATTATTATTATTATTATTATTATTATTATTATTATTATTATTATTATTATTATTATTATTATTATTATTATTATTATTATTATTATTATTATTATTATTATTATTATTATTATTATTATTATTATTATTATTATTATTATTATTATTATTATTATTATTATTATTATTATTATTATTATTATTATTATTTATTATTATTATTATTATTATTATTATTATTATTATTATTATTATTATTATTATTATTATTATTATTATTATTATTATTATTATTATTATTATTATTATTATTATTATTATTATTATTATTATTATTATTATTATTATTATTATTATTATTATTATTATTATTATTATTATTATTATTATTATTATTATTATTATTATTATTATTATTATTATTATTATTATTATTATTATTATTATTATTATTATTATTATTATTATTATTATTTATTATTATTATTATTATTATTATTATTATTATTATTATTATTATTATTATTATTATTATTATTATTATTATTATTATTATTATTATTATTATTATTATTATTATTATTATTATTATTATTATTATTATTATTATTATTATTATTATTATTATTATTATTATTATTATTATTATTATTATTATTATTATTATTATTATTATTATTATTGTGTGTGTGTGTGTGTGTATTATTATTATTATTATTAATTATTATTATTATTATTATTATTATTGTTATTATTATTGTTATTATTATTGTTATTATTATTGTTATTATTATTGTTATTATTATTGTTATTATTATTGTTATTATTATTGTTATTATTATTGTTATTATTATTGTTATTATTATTGTTATTATTATTGTTATTATTATTGTTATTATTATTGTTATTATTATTGTTATTATTATTGTTATTATTATTGTTATTATTATTGTTATTATTATTGTTATTATTATTGTTATTATTATTGTTATTATTATTGTTATTATTATTGTTATTATTATTATTATTATTATTTATTATTATTATTATTATTATTATTATTATTATTATTATTATTATTATTATTATTATTATTATTATTATTATTATTATTATTATTATTATTATTATTATTATTATTATTATTATTATTATTATTATTATTATTATTATTATTTATTATTATTATTATTATTATTATTATTATTATTATTATTATTATTATTATTTATTATTATTATTATTATTATTATTATTATTATTATTATTATTATTATTATTATTATTATTATTATTATTATTATTATTATTTATTATTATTATTATTATTATTATTATTATTATTATTATTATTATTATTATTATTATTATTTATTATTATTATTATTATTATTATTATTATTATTATTATTATTATTTATTATTATTATTATTATTATTATTATTATTATTATTATTATTATTATTATTATTATTATTATTATTATTATTTATTATTATTATTATTATTATTATTATTATTATTATTTATTATTATTATTATTATTATTATTATTATTATTATTATTATTATTATTTATTATTATTATTATTATTATTATTATTATTATTATTATTATTATTATTTATTATTATTATTATTATTATTATTATTATTATTATTATTATTATTATTATTTATTATTATTATTATTATTATTATTATTATTATTATTATTATTATTTATTATTATTATTATTATTATTATTATTATTATTATTATTATTATTATTATTATTATTATTATTATTTATTATTATTATTATTATTAATTATTATTATTATTATTATTATTATTATTAATTATTATTATTATTATTATTATTATTATTATTATTATTATTATTATTATTATTATTATTATTATTATTTATTATTATTATTATTATTATTATTATTATTATTATTATTATTATTATTATTATTATTATTATTATTATTATTATTATTATTATTATTATTATTATTATTATTATTATTATTATTATTATTATTATTATTATTATTATTATTATTATTATTATTATTATTATTATTATTATTATTATTATTATTATTATTATTATTATTATTATTATTATTATTATTATTATTATTTATTATTATTATTATTATTATTATTATTATTATTTATTATTATTATTATTATTATTATTATTATTATTATTATTATTATTATTATTATTATTATTATTATTATTATTATTATTATTATTATTATTATTATTATTATTATTATTATTATTATTATTATTATTATTATTATTATTATTATTATTATTATTATTATTATTATTATTATTATTATTATTATTATTATTATTATTATTATTATTATTATTATTATTATTATTATTATTATTATTATTATTATTATTATTATTATTATTATTATTATTATTATTATTATTATTATTATTATTATTATTATTATTATTATTATTATTATTATTATTATTATTATTATTATTATTATTATTATTATTATTATTATTATTATTATTATTATTATTATTATTATTATTATTATTATTATTATTATTATTATTATTATTATTATTATTATTATTATTATTATTATTATTATTATTATTATTATTATTATTATTATTATTTATTATTATTATTATTATTATTATTATTATTATTATTATTATTATTATTATTATTATTATTATTATTATTATTATTATTATTATTATTATTATTATTATTATTATTATTATTATTATTATTATTATTATTATTATTATTATTATTATTATTATTATTATTATTATTATTATTATTATTATTATTATTATTATTATTATTATTTATTATTATTATTATTATTATTATTATTATTATTATTATTATTATTATTATTATTATTATTATTATTATTATTATTATTATTATTATTATTATTATTATTATTATTATTATTATTATTATTATTATTATTATTATTATTATTATTATTATTATTATTATTATTATTATTATTATTATTATTATTATTATTATTATTATTATTATTATTATTATTATTATTATTATTATTATTATTATTATTATTATTATTATTATTATTATTATTTATTATTATTATTATTATTATTATTATTATTATTATTATTATGTGTGTATGTGTGTGTGTGTGTATGTGTGTATTGTTATATTGTTGTTGTTGTGTTATTATTATTATTATTATTATTATTATTATTATTATTATTATTATTATTATTATTATTATTATTATTATTATTATTATTATTATTATTATTATTTATTATTATTATTATTATTATTATTATTATTATTATTATTATTATTATTATTATTATTATTATTATTATTATTATTATTATTATTATTATTATTATTATTATTATTATTATTATTATTATTATTATTATTATTATTATTATTATTATTATTATTATTATTATTATTATTATTATTATTATTATTATTATTATTATTATTATTATTATTATTATTATTATTATTAATTATTATTATTATTATTATTATTATTATTATTATTATTATTATTATTATTATTATTATTATTATTATTATTATTATTATTATTATTATTATTATTATTATTATTATTATTATTATTATTATTATTATTATTATTATTATTATTATTATTATTATTATTATTATTATTATTATTATTATTATTATTATTATTATTATTATTATTATTATTATTATTATTATTATTATTATTATTATTATTATTATTATTATTATTATTATTATTATTATTATTATTATTATTATTATTATTATTATTATTATTATTATTATTATTATTATTATTATTATTATTATTATTATTATTATTATTATTATTATTATTATTATTATTATTATTATTATTATTATTATTATTATTATTATTATTATTATTATTATTATTATTATTATTATTATTATTATTATTATTATTATTATTATTATTATT
>JAZARR010000270.1:0-17500 GCA_037389465.1 Baylisascaris procyonis
TATTATTATTATTATTATTATTATTATTATTATTATTATTATTATTATTATTATTATTATTTATTATTATTATTATTATTATTATTATTATTATTATTATTATTATTATTATTATTATTATTATTATTATTATTATTATTATTATTATTATTATTATTATTATTATTATTATTATTATTATTATTATTATTATTATTATTATTATTATTATTATTATTATTATTATTATTATTATTATTATTATTATTATTATTATTATTATTATTTATTATTATTATTATTATTATTATTATTATTTTATTATTATTATTATTATTATTATTATTATTATTATTATTATTATTATTATTATTATTATTATTATTATTATTATTATTATTATTATTATTATTATTATTATTATTATTATTATTATTATTATTATTATTATTATTATTATTATTATTATTATTATTATTATTATTATTATTATTATTATTATTATTATTATTATTATTATTATTATTATTATATTATTATTATTATTATTATTATTATTATTATTATTATTATTATTATTATTATTATTATTATTATTATTATTATTATTATTATTATTATTATTATTATTATTATTATTATTATTATTATTATTTATTATTATTATTATTATTATTATTATTATTATTATTATTATTATTATTATTATTATTATTATTATTATTATTATTATTATTATTATTATTATTATTATTATTATTATTATTATTATTATTATTATTATTATTATTATTATTATTATTATTATTATTATTATTATTATTATTATTATTATTATTATTATTATTATTATTATTATTATTATTATTATTATTATTATTATTATTATTATTATTATTATTATTATTATTATTATTATTATTATTATTATTATTATTATTATTATTATTATTATTATTATTATTATTATTATTATTATTATTTATTATTATTATTATTATTATTATTATTATTATTATTATTATTATTATTATTATTATTATTATTATTATTATTATTTATTATTATTATTTATTATTATTATTATTATTATTATTATTATTATTATTATTATTATTATTATTATTATTATTATTATTATTATTTATTATTATTATTTATTATTATTATTATTATTATTATTATTATTATTATTATTATTATTATTATTATTATTATTATTATTATTATTATTATTATTATTATTATTATTTATTATTATTATTATTATTATTATTATTATTATTATTATTATTATTATTATTATTATTATTATTATTATTATTATTATTATTATTATTATTATTATTATTATTATTATTATTATTATTATTATTATTATTATTATTATTATTATTATTATTATTATTATTATTATTATTATTATTATTATTATTATTATTATTATTATTATTATTATTATTATTATTATTATTATTATTATTATTATTATTATTATTATTATTATTATTATTATTATTATTATTATTATTATTATTATTATTATTATTATTATTATTATTATTATTATTATTATTATTATTATTATTATTATTATTATTATTATTATTATTATTATTATTATTATTATTATTATTATTATTATTTATTATTATTATTTATTATTATTATTATTATTATTATTATTATTATTATTATTATTATTATTATTATTATTATTATTATTATTATTATTATTATTATTATTATTATTATTATTATTATTATTATTATTATTATTATTATTATTATTATTATTATTATTATTATTATTATTATTATTATTATTATTATTATTATTATTATTATTATTATTATTATTATTATTATTATTATTATTATTATTATTATTATTATTATTATTATTATTATTATTATTATTATTATTATTATTATTATTATTTATTATTATTATTATTATTATTATTATTATTATTATTATTATTATTATTATTATTATTATTATTATTATTATTATTATTATTATTATTATTATTATTATTATTATTATTATTATTATTATTATTATTATTATTATTATTATTTATTATTATTATTATTATTATTATTATTATTATTATTATTATTATTATTATTATTATTATTATTATTATTATTATTATTATTATTATTATTATTATTATTATTATTATTATTATTATTATATTATTATTATTATTATTATTATTATTATTATTATTATTATTATTATTATTATTATTATTATTATTATTATTATTATTATTATTATTATTATTATTATTATTATTATTATTATTATTATTATTATTATTATTATTATTATTATTATTATTATTATTATTATTATTATTATTATTATTATTATTATTATTATTATTATTATTATTATTATTATTATTATTATTATTATTATTATTATTATTATTATTATTATTATTATTATTATTATTATTATTATTATTATTATTATTATTATTATTATTATTATTATTATTATTATTATTATTATTATTATTATTATTATTATTATTATTATTATTATTATTATTATTATTATTATTATTATTATTATTATTATTATTATTATTATTATTATTATTATTATTATTATTATTATTATTATTATTATTATTATTATTATTATTATTATTATTATTATTATTATTATTATTATTATTATTATTATTATTATTATTATTTATTATTATTATTATTATTATTATTATTATTATTATTATTATTATTATTATTATTATTATTATTATTATTATTATTATTATTATTATTATTATTATTATTATTATTATTATTATTATTATTATTATTATTATTATTATTATTATTATTATTATTATTATTATTATTATTATTATTATTATTATTATTATTATTATTATTATTATTATTATTATTATTTATTATTATTATTATTATTATTATTATTATTATTATTATTATTATTATTATTATTATTATTATTATTATTATTATTATTATTATTATTATTATTATTATTATTATTATTATTATTATTATTATTATTATTATTATTATTATTATTATTATTATTATTATTATTATTATTATTATTATTATTATTATTATTATTATTATTATTATTATTATTATTATTATTATTATTATTATTATTATTATTATTATTATTATTATTATTATTATTATTATTATTATTATTATTATTATTATTATTATTATTATTATTATTATTATTATTATTATTATTATTATTATTATTATTATTATTATTATTATTATTATTATTATTATTATTATTATTATTATTATTATTATTATTATTATTATTATTATTATTATTATTATTATTATTATTATTATTATTATTATTATTATTATTATTATTATTATTATTATTATTATTATTATTATTATTATTATTATTATTATTATTATTATTATTTATTATTATTATTATTATTATTATTATTATTATTATTATTATTATTATTATTATTATTATTATTATTATTATTATTATTATTATTATTATTATTATTATTATTATTATTATTATTATTATTATTATTATTATTATTATTATTATTATTATTATTATTTATTATTATTATTATTATTATTATTATTATTATTATTATTATTATTATTATTATTATTATTATTATTATTATTATTATTATTATTATTATTATTATTATTATTATTTATTATTATTATTTATTATTATTATTATTATTATTATTATTATTATTATTATTATTATTATTATTATTATTATTATTATTTATTATTATTATTATTATTATTATTATTATTATTATTATTATTATTATTATTATTATTATTATTATTATTATTATTATTATTATTATTATTATTATTATTATTATTATTATTATTATTATTATTATTATTATTATTATTATTATTATTATTATTATTATTATTATTATTATTATTATTATTATTATTATTATTATTATTATTATTATTATTATTATTATTATTATTATTATTATTATTATTATTATTATTATTATTATTATTATTATTATTATTATTATTATTATTATTATTATTATTATTATTATTATTATTATTATTATTATTATTATTATTATTATTATTATTATTATTATTATTATTATTATTATTATTATTATTATTATTATTATTATTATTATTATTATTATTATTATTATTATTATTATTATTATTATTATTATTATTATTATTATTATTATTATTATTATTATTATTATTATTATTATTATTATTATTATTATTATTATTATTATTATTATTATTATTATTATTATTATTATTATTATTATTATTATTATTATTATTATTATTATTATTATTATTATTATTATTATTATTATTATTATTATTATTATTATTATTATTATTATTATTATTTATTATTATTATTATTATTATTATTATTATTATTATTATTATTATTATTATTATTATTATTATTATTATTATTATTATTATTATTATTATTATTATTATTATTATTATTATTATTATTATTATTATTATTATTATTATTATTATTATTATTATTATTATTATTATTATTATTATTATTATTATTATTATTATTATTATTATTATTATTATTATTATTATTATTATTATTATTATTATTATTATTATTATTATTATTATTATTATTATTATTATTATTATTATTATTATTATTATTATTATTATTATTATTATTATTATTATTATTATTATTATTATTATTATTATTATTATTATTATTATTATTATTATTATTATTATTATTATTATTATTATTATTTATTATTTATTATTATTATTATTATTATTATTATATTATTATTATTATTATTATTATTTATTATTATTATTATTATTATTTATTATTATTATTATTATTATTATTATTATTATTATTATTATTATTATTATTATTATTATTATTATTATTATTATTTATTATTATTATTTATTATTATTATTATTATTATTATTATTATTATTATTATTATTATTATTATTATTATTATTATTATTATTATTTATTATTATTATTATTATTATTATTATTATTATTATTATTATTATTATTATTATTATTATTATTATTATTATTATTATTATTATTATTATTATTATTATTATTATTATTATTATTATTATTATTATTATTATTATTATTATTATTATTATTATTATTATTATTATTATTATTATTATTATTATTATTATTATTATTATTATTATTATTATTATTATTATTATTATTATTTTTATTATTATTATTATTATTATTATTATTATTATTATTATTATTATTATTATTATTATTATTATTATTATTATTATTATTATTATTATTATTATTATTATTATTATTATTATTATTATTATTATTATTATTATTATTATTATTATTATTATTATTATTATTTATTATTATTATTATTATTATTATTATTATTATTATTATTATTATTATTATTATTATTATTATTATTATTATTATTATTATTATTATTATTATTTATTATTTATTATTATTATTATTTATTATTGTTATTATTATTATTATTATTATTATTTATTATTATTATTATTATTATTATTATTATTATTATTATTATTATTATTATTATTATTTATTATTATTATTTATTATTACTATTATTATTATTATTATTATTATTATTATTATTATTATTATTATTATTATTATTATTATTATTATTTATTATTATTATTTATTATTATTATTATTATTATTATTATTATTATTATTATTATTATTATTATTATTATTATTATTATTATTATTATTATTATTATTATTATTATTATTATTATTATTATTTATTATTATTATTTATTATTATTATTATTGTTATTATTATTATTATTATTATTATTATTATTATTATTATTATTATTATTATTATTATTATTATTATTATTATTATTATTATTATTATTATTATTATTATTATTATTATTATTATTATTATTATTTATTATTATTATTATTATTATTATTATTATTATTATTATTATTATTATTATTATTATTATTATTATTATTATTATTATTATTATTATTATTATTATTATTATTATTATTATTATTATTGTTATTATTATTATTATTATTATTATTATTATTATTATTATTATTATTATTATTATTATTATTATTATTATTATTATTATTATTATTATTATTATTATTATTATTATTATTATTATTATTATTATTATTATTATTATTATTATTATTTATTATTATTATTTATTATTATTATTATTATTATTATTATTATTATTATTATTATTATTATTATTATTATTATTTTATTATTATTATTATTATTATTATTATTATTATTATTATTATTATTATTATTATTATTATTATTATTATTATTATTATTATTATTATTATTATTATTATTATTATTATTATTATTATTATTATTATTATTATTATTATTATTATTATTATTATTATTATTATTATTATTATTATTATTATTATTATTATTATTATTATTATTATTATTATTATTATTATTATTATTATTATTATTATTATTATTATTATTATTATTATTATTATTATTATTATTATTATTATTATTATTATTATTATTATTATTATTATTATTATTATTATTATTATTATTATTATTATTATTATTATTATTATTATTATTATTATTATTATTATTATTATTATTATTATTATTATTATTATTATTATTATTATTATTATTATTATTATTATTATTATTATTATTATTATTATTATTATTATTATTATTATTTATTATTATTATTATTATTATTATTATTATTATTATTATTATTATTATTATTATTATTATTATTATTATTATTATTATTATTTATTATTATTATTTATTATTATTATTATTATTATTATTATTATTATTATTATTATTATTATTATTATTATTATTATTATTATTATTATTATTATTATTATTATTATTATTATTATTATTATTATTATTATTATTATTTATTATTATTATTATTATTATTATTATTATTATTATTATTATTATTATTATTATTATTATTATTATTATTATTATTATTATTATTATTATTATTATTATTATTATTATTATTATTATTATTATTATTATTATTATTATTATTATTATTATTATTATTATTATTATTATTATTATTATTATTATTATTATTATTATTATTATTATTATTATTATTATTATTATTATTATTATTATTATTATTATTATTATTATTATTATTATTATTATTATTATTATTATTATTATTATTATTATTATTATTATTATTATTATTATTATTATTATTATTATTATTATTATTATTATTATTATTATTATTATTATTATTATTATTATTATTATTATTATTATTATTATTATTATTATTATTATTATTATTATTATTATTATTATTATTATTATTATTATTATTATTATTATTATTATTATTATTATTATTATTATTATTATTATTATTATTATTATTATTATTATTATTATTATTATTATTATTATTATTATTATTATTATTATTATTATTATTATTATTATTATTATTATTATTATTATTATTATTATTATTATTATTATTATTATTATTATTATTATTATTATTATTATTATTATTATTATTATTATTATTATTATTATTATTATTATTATTATTATTTATTATTATTATTATTATTATTATTATTATTATTATTATTATTATTATTATTATTATTATTATTATTATTATTATTATTATTATTATTATTATTATTATTATTATTATTATTATTATTATTATTATTATTATTATTATTATTATTATTATTATTATTATTATTATTATTATTATTATTATTATTATTATTATTATTATTATTATTATTATTATTATTATTATTATTATTATTATTATTATTATTATTATTATTATTATTATTATTATTATTATTATTATTATTATTATTATTATTATTATTATTATTATTATTATTATTATTATTATTATTATTATTATTATTATTATTATTATTATTATTATTATTATTTATTATTATTATTATTTATTATTATTATTATTATTATTTATTATTATTATTATTATTATTTATTATTATTATTATTTATTATTATTATTATTATTATTTATTATTATTATTTATTATTATTATTATTATTATTATTATTATTATTATTATTATTATTATTATTATTATTATTATTATTATTATTATTATTATTATTATTATTATTATTATTATTATTATTATTATTATTATTATTATTATTATTATTATTATTATTATTATTATTATTATTATTATTATTATTATTATTATTATTATTATTATTATTATTATTATTATTATTATTATTATTATTATTATTATTATTATTATTATTATTATTATTATTATTATTATTATTATTATTATTATTATTATTATTATTATTATTATTATTATTATTATTATTATTATTATTATTATTATTATTATTATTATTATTATTATTATTATTATTATTATTATTATTATTATTATTATTATTATTATTATTATTATTATTATTATTATTATTATTATTATTATTATTATTATTATTATTATTATTATTATTATTATTATTATTATTATTATTATTATTATTATTATTATTATTATTATTATTATTATTATTATTTATTATTATTATTATTATTATTATTATTATTATTATTATTATTATTATTATTATTATTATTATTATTATTATTATTATTATTATTATTATTATTATTATTATTATTATTATTATTATTATTATTATTATTATTATTATTATTATTATTATTATTTATTATTATTATTATTATTATTATTATTATTATTATTATTATTATTATTATTATTATTATTATTATTATTATTATTATTATTTATTATTATTATTATTATTATTATTATTATTATTATTATTATTATTATTATTATTATTATTATTATTATTATTATTATTATTATTATTATTATTATTATTATTATTATTATTATTATTATTATTATTATTATTATTATTATTATTATTATTATTATTATTATTATTATTATTATTATTATTATTATTATTTATTATTATTATTATTATTATTATTATTATTATTATTATTATTATTATTATTATTATTATTATTATTATTATTATTATTATTATTATTATTATTATTATTATTATTATTATTATTATTATTATTATTATTATTATTATTATTATTATTATTATTATTATTATTATTATTATTATTATTATTATTATTATTATTATTATTATTATTATTATTATTATTATTATTATTATTATTATTATTATTATTATTATTATTATTATTATTATTATTATTATTATTATTATTATTATTATTATTATTATTATTATTATTATTATTATTATTATTATTATTATTATTATTATTATTATTATTATTATTATTATTATTATTATTATTATTATTATTATTATTATTATTATTATTATTATTATTATTATTATTATTATTATTATTATTATTATTATTATTATTATTATTATTATTATTATTATTATTATTATTATTATTATTATTATTATTATTATTATTATTATTATTATTATTATTATTATTATTATTATTATTATTATTATTATTATTATTATTATTATTATTATTATTATTATTATTATTATTATTATTATTATTATTATTATTATTATTATTATTATTATTATTATTATTATTATTATTATTATTATTATTATTATTATTATTATTATTATTATTATTATTATTATTATTATTATTATTATTATTATTATTATTATTATTATTATTATTATTATTATTATTATTATTATTATTTATTATTATTATTATTATTATTATTATTATTATTTATTATTATTATTATTATTATTATTATTATTATTATTATTATTATTATTATTATTATTATTATTATTATTATTATTATTATTATTATTATTATTATTATTATTATTATTATTATTATTATTATTATTATTATTATTATTATTATTATTATTATTATTATTATTATTATTATTATTATTATTATTATTATTATTATTATTATTATTATTATTATTATTATTATTATTATTATTATTATTATTATTATTATTATTATTATTATTATTATTATTATTATTATTATTATTATTTATTATTATTATTATTATTATTATTATTATTATTATTATTATTATTATTATTATTATTATTATTATTATTATTATTATTATTATTATTATTATTATTATTATTATTATTATTATTATTATTATTATTATTATTATTATTATTATTATTATTATTATTATTATTATTATTATTATTATTATTATTATTATTATTATTATTATTATTATTATTATTATTATTATTATTATTATTATTATTATTATTATTATTATTATTATTATTATTATTATTATTATTATTATTATTATTATTATTATTATTATTATTATTATTATTATTATTATTATTATTATTATTATTATTATTATTATTATTATTATTATTATTATTATTATTATTATTATTATTATTATTATTATTATTATTATTATTATTATTATTATTATTATTATTATTATTATTATTATTATTATTATTATTATTATTATTATTATTATTATTATTATTATTATTATTATTATTATTATTATTATTATTATTATTATTATTATTATTATTATTATTATTATTATTATTATTATTATTATTATTATTATTATTATTATTATTATTATTATTATTATTATTATTATTATTATTATTATTATTATTATTATTATTATTATTATTATTATTATTATTATTATTATTATTATTATTATTATTATTATTATTATTATTATTATTATTATTATTATTATTATTATTATTATTATTATTATTATTATTATTATTATTATTATTATTATTATTATTATTATTATTATTATTATTATTATTATTATTATTATTATTATTATTATTATTATTATTATTATTATTATTATTATTATTATTATTATTATTATTATTATTATTATTATTATTATTATTATTATTATTATTATTATTATTATTATTATTATTATTATTATTATTATTATTATTATTATTATTATTATTATTATTATTATTATTATTATTATTATTATTATTATTATTATTATTATTATTATTATTATTATTATTATTATTATTATTATTATTATTATTATTATTATTATTATTATTATTATTATTATTATTATTATTATTATTATTATTATTATTATTATTATTATTATTATTATTATTATTATTATTATTATTATTATTATTATTATTATTATTATTATTATTATTATTATTATTATTATTATTATTATTATTATTATTATTATTATTATTATTATTATTATTATTATTATTATTATTATTATTATTATTATTATTATTATTATTATTATTATTTATTATTATTATTATTATTATTATTATTATTATTATTATTATTATTATTATTATTATTATTATTATTATTATTATTATTATTATTATTATTATTATTATTATTATTATTATTATTATTATTATTATTATTATTATTATTATTATTATTATTATTATTATTATTATTATTATTATTATTATTATTATTATTATTATTATTATTATTATTATTATTATTATTATTATTATTATTATTATTATTATTATTATTATTATTATTATTATTATTATTATTATTATTATTATTATTATTATTATTATTATTATTATTATTATTATTATTATTATTATTATTATTATTATTATTATTATTATTATTATTATTATTATTATTATTATTATTATTATTATTATTATTATTATTATTATTATTATTATTATTATTATTATTATTATTATTATTATTATTATTATTATTATTATTATTATTATTATTATTATTATTATTATTATTATTATTATTATTATTATTATTATTATTATTATTATTATTATTATTATTATTATTATTATTATTATTATTATTATTATTATTATTATTATTATTATTATTATTATTATTATTATTATTATTATTATTATTATTATTATTATTATTATTATTATTATTATTATTATTATTATTATTATTATTATTATTATTATTATTATTATTATTATTATTATTATTATTATTATTATTATTATTATTATTATTATTATTATTATTATTATTATTATTATTATTATTATTATTATTATTATTATTATTATTATTATTATTATTATTATTATTATTATTATTATTATTATTATTATTATTATTATTATTATTATTATTATTATTATTATTATTATTATTATTATTATTATTATTATTATTATTATTATTATTATTATTATTATTATTATTATTATTATTATTATTATTATTATTATTATTATTATTATTATTATTATTATTATTATTATTATTATTATTATTATTATTATTATTATTATTATTATTATTATTATTATTATTATTATTATTATTATTATTATTATTATTATTATTATTATTATTATTATTATTATTATTATTATTATTATTATTATTATTATTATTATTATTATTATTATTATTATTATTATTATTATTATTATTATTATTATTATTATTATTATTATTATTATTTATTATTATTATTATTATTATTATTATTATTATTATTATTATTATTATTATTATTATTATTATTATTATTATTATTATTATTATTATTATTATTATTATTATTATTATTATTATTATTATTATTATTATTATTATTATTATTATTATTATTATTATTATTATTATTATTATTATTATTATTATTATTATTATTATTATTATTATTATTATTATTATTATTATTATTATTATTATTATTATTATTATTATTATTATTATTATTATTATTATTATTATTATTATTATTATTATTATTTATTATTATTATTATTATTATTATTATTATTATTATTATTATTATTATTATTATTATTATTATTATTATTATTATTATTATTATTATTATTATTATTATTTATTATTATTATTATTTATTATTATTATTATTATTATTTATTATTATTATTATTTATTATTATTATTATTATTATTATTATTATTATTTATTATTATTATTATTATTATTATTATTATTATTATTATTATTATTATTATTATTATTATTATTATTATTATTATTATTATTATTATTATTATTATTATTATTATTATTATTATTATTATTTATTATTATTATTATTATTATTATTATTATTATTATTATGTATGTATTATTATTATTATTATTGTGTGTGTATTATTATTGTTATGTATTATTATTATTATTTATTATTATTATTATTATTATTATTATTATTATTATTATTATTATTATTATTATTATTATTATTATTATTATTATTATTATTATTATTATTATTATTATTATTATTATTATTATTATTATTATTATTATTATTATTATTATTATTATTATTATTATTATTATTATTATTATTATTATTATTATTATTATTATTATTATTATTATTATTATTATTATTATTATTATTATTATTATTATTATTATTATTATTATTATTATTATTATTATTATTATTATTATTATTATTATTATTATTATTATTATTATTATTATTATTATTATTATTATTATTATTATTATTATTATTATTATTATTATTATTATTATTATTATTATTATTATTATTATTATTATTATTATTATTATTATTATTATTATTATTATTATTATTATTATTATTATTATTATTATTATTATTATTATTATTATTATTATTATTATTATTATTATTATTATTATTATTATTATTATTATTATTATTATTATTATTATTATTATTATTATTATTATTATTATTATTATTATTATTATTATTATTATTATTATTATTATTATTATTATTATTATTATTATTATTATTATTATTATTATTATTATTATTATTATTATTATTATTATTATTATTATTATTATTATTATTATTATTATTATTATTATTATTATTATTTATTATTATTATTATTATTATTATTATTATTATTATTATTATTATTATTATTATTATTATTATTATTATTATTATTATTATTATTATTATTATTATTATTATTATTATTATTATTATTATTATTATTATTATTATTATTATTATTATTATTATTATTATTATTATTATTATTATTATTATTATTATTATTATTATTATTATTATTATTATTATTATTATTATTATTATTATTATTTATTATTATTATTATTATTATTATTATTATTATTATTATTATTATTATTATTATTATTATTATTATTATTATTATTATTATTATTATTATTATTATTATTATTATTATTATTATTATTATTATTATTATTATTATTATTATTATTATTATTATTATTATTATTATTATTATTATTATTATTATTATTATTATTATTATTATTATTATTATTATTATTATTATTATTATTATTATTATTATTATTATTATTATTATTATTATTATTATTATTATTATTATTATTATTATTATTATTATTATTATTATTATTATTATTATTATTATTATTATTATTATTATTATTATTATTATTATTATTATTTATTATTATTATTTATTATTATTATTATTATTATTATTATTATTATTATTATTATTATTATTATTATTATTATTATTATTATTATTATTATTATTATTATTATTATTATTATTATTATTATTATTATTATTATTATTATTATTATTATTATTATTATTATTATTATTATTATTATTATTATTATTATTATTATTATTATTATTATTATTATTATTATTATTATTATTATTATTATTATTATTATTATTATTATTATTATTATTATTATTATTATTATTATTATTATTATTATTATTATTATTATTATTATTATTATTATTATTATTATTATTATTATTATTATTATTATTATTATTATTATTATTTATTATTATTATTATTATTATTATTATTATTATTATTATTATTATTATTATTATTATTATTATTATTATTATTATTATTATTATTATTATTATTATTATTATTATTATTATTATTATTATTATTATTATTATTATTATTATTATTATTATTATTATTATTATTATTATTATTATTATTATTATTATTATTATTATTATTATTATTATTATTATTATTATTATTATTATTATTATTATTATTATTATTATTATTATTATTATTATTATTATTATTATTATTATTATTATTATTATTATTATTATTATTATTATTATTATTATTATTATTATTATTATTATTATTATTATTATTATTATTATTATTATTATTATTATTATTATTATTATTATTATTATTATTATTATTATTATTATTATTATTATTATTATTATTATTATTATTATTATTATTATTATTATTATTATTATTATTATTATTATTATTATTATTATTATTATTATTATTATTATTATTATTATTATTATTATTATTATTATTATTATTATTATTATTATTATTATTATTATTATTATTATTATTATTATTATTATTATTATTATTATTATTATTATTATTATTTATTATTATTATTATTATTATTATTATTATTATTATTATTATTATTATTATTATTATTATTATTATTATTATTATTATTATTATTATTATTATTATTATTATTATTATTATTATTATTATTATTATTATTATTATTATTATTATTATTATTATTATTTATTATTATTATTATTATTATTATTATTATTATTATTATTATTATTATTATTATTATTATTATTATTATTATTATTATTATTATTATTATTATTATTATTATTATTATTATTATTATTATTTATTATTATTATTATTATTATTATTATTATTATTATTATTATTATTATTATTATTATTATTATTATTATTATTATTATTATTATTATTATTATTATTATTATTATTATTATTATTATTATTATTATTATTATTATTATTATTATTATTATTATTATTATTATTATTATTATTATTATTATTATTATTATTATTATTATTATTATTATTATTATTATTATTATTATTATTATTATTATTATTATTATTATTATTATTATTATTATTATTATTATTATTATTATTATTATTATTATTATTATTATTATTATTATTATTATTATTATTATTATTATTATTATTATTATTATTATTATTATTATTATTATTATTATTATTTATTATTATTATTATTATTATTATTATTATTATTATTATTATTATTATTATTATTATTATTATTATTATTATTATTATTATTATTATTATTATTATTATTATTATTATTATTATTATTATTATTATTATTATTATTATTATTATTATTATTATTATTATTATTATTATTATTATTATTATTATTATTATTATTATTATTATTATTATTATTATTATTATTATTATTATTATTATTATTATTATTATTATTATTATTATTATTATTATTATTATTATTATTATTATTATTATTATTATTATTATTATTATTATTATTATTATTATTATTATTATTATTATTATTATTATTATTATTATTATTATTATTATTATTATTATTATTATTATTATTATTATTATTATTATTATTATTATTATTATTATTATTATTATTATTATTATTATTATTATTATTATTATTATTATTATTATTATTATTATTATTATTATTATTATTATTATTATTATTATTATTATTATTATTATTATTATTATTATTATTATTATTATTATTATTATTATTATTATTATTATTATTATTATTATTATTATTATTATTATTATTATTATTATTATTATTATTATTATTATTATTATTATTATTATTATTATTATTATTATTATTATTATTATTATTATTATTATTATTATTTATTATTATTATTATTATTATTATTATTATTATTATTATTATTATTATTATTATTATTATTATTATTATTATTATTATTATTATTATTATTATTATTATTATTATTATTATTATTATTATTATTTATTATTATTATTATTATTATTATTATTATTATTATTATTATTATTATTATTATTATTATTATTATTATTATTATTATTATTATTATTATTATTATTATTATTATTATTATTATTATTATTATTATTATTATTATTATTATTATTATTATTATTATTATTATTATTATTATTATTATTATTATTATTATTATTATTATTATTATTATTATTATTATTATTATTATTATTATTATTATTATTATTATTATTATTATTATTATTATTATTATTATTATTATTATTATTATTATTAT